>VWPU01009150.1:0-66288 GCA_013398955.1 Callaeas wilsoni
CACCTGCAGAAGTGCCTGGTACTATCATCTGTACCTGAAAAATCACAATTAAAGAGGATTCTGTGATATGCAATGTCCACGTGGCAAGCAAAGTGAGCCACGCATGCCTCAAAGCACCTGACCGACTCCCATCAGACTAACTCTCCGTCAGCCTTGGAGCAAGCTCCACGTCCCTGCATCCATCACAGGCAATCATTCTGCATACTCAGATTCTTAACTGGAAGACCTCCTAAAAGGCTTTCTCCTCCATGGAAAAAAAATTGTGTTCAGGCAGAAAATTAAGTCTCTGTGTGTATGTTATCTAAAACTGAGCTTTATGGATTACAACATACTGTGTCAAATGATGAAACGTAATTTCATAAGCCCCTTCTGTAACCCAGAAAGCCAGGCTGGATTTCCTCGTCCACGATACACCCGGGAGATTCACACTGGAAAACACAGTACAGATGTGCACCCAACCCCCAAGAGAGAACAGGAATGTAAAGACAATTCCAGCCTGATTCAGGGGCAGTATGTTCAGAAAGACTGACAACCATTTGGATTTTTTTAATTCCACACTCTCCCCCTTCAACAATAAGTTAATGCCTCAGTAGTTCAATAAACAGAAATTTTTCACAAACGCAAGAGGTTAATCAAAGCCTCTCTATTCCATCACAGAGCTCTAATGGTATTAGTTCTAGTTCCAGTCTCTGAGCTCAGCGTGACTCAACAAAAAAATCCCTTGAATTCCCAAGTAAGACCCTTATCCTACTAGTGGCATTTCCAAATTGAACTTTATCTAGACAAAACAAAGAATAGATCTTTCGAAAGGAAACATTTGTCTATATTTTGAACCAAGAGCACAACAGTATCTATAGGTCACAGATGACACACCAGAAATCTCTAAAGAGATCTTTCATTTGGCTGACAAAGTGGCTTCTCTCGGAGAAACCCCATAAAGCAGTGGCAGGAATAAACACAAAGGAACTTAACCAGGGCACAAAGAATAAGAAGAATAAGGAAGCAAGCACAGCAAACATTTGCCTGCCCATGACAGTATGAATTTTGCACTGGCTTTCCCAAAAGCACACTTTGCAATATCCATGCTATACACATCTGAACCAAACATTAATCGTCTTAGAACATTTTACAGCTAATGCCCATGTAAAGGTAGAAAAGACTAATATTCCCTCAATAAAGACAAGAAAAATGAAATACCAAAAAAAAAATCAGTGGCCTCCAGAGGGCCAAACATGATGGTGGCAGAGACACAAATCAAAGATCCTACTCCCTGCCTTATCTTCTCACCACAAAGCATTTCTCCTCCCGATAGGCAAACAGTATCCCTCCAGTCAGTTCAAGGTAAGAATTTGAATTTGTGTTAATAATCTTGCATAAAACTTCCTCTGACTGTCTCGTCTGCAATTCTTAAGTACATTAAAGGGAAAGTCTTTTGGATATTGTAGTATTTTTATTACATGACCGAATTTCTCTGTCTAGATTACTTCTGCTGACAACAGCAGTATGTACAGCCACAAGTGGTCCCCACAAAAAGCTCATCTTGCATGTAAAGAACTGGTACTAAGACCTAAAATTTTCTTGAAGGACTGCCTAGAACCTAGTCTAGAACTAAGACTAGGAAGAGGCAGGAGAGATATTATAAACTCAGCTTCCTGCTCCCGAACCGCCATCCAATAAAAGCAGTGATAGATGCAAGTATTTACGAGCAAGGTGGAAGTGACTGAATTTTCCCCTTTAGAAGCTGTTTGGAAGTCCAAGAAGCACACCCACAAAAGAAGAGGAGGCACACGAGGAGGGTCACCCTGGCTTCATTCACTCTCCTTGCTTTGCTTTGCTTGAAAGCCACTACTTGCCAAGCCCTGCTGGGTTGTGACCAGCACTCGCTGTTTGAATGATGCTCTAGCCCACACATCTGCTCTGATCAGAGATTGGTGGGACCCAACTCTATGTATTCTCCCTCTTCTTCTACCAAATCCTCTCAATGATAACAAAACCTTTCAGCCAGTGAGGACAAAGATGGGAATTTACTTAAAGAATAAATAAAGGGAAGCTGTTATAATGAGAATTAATGTATACAGAGCTTGGAAACTGTGTCCGACTGGCTGGAACCGAGCTTGAGCAAACTCAGAATAAACCTCTGTTTAAATTTCACGTGGCAAACGTGCTGTACTAAAGATTTAAGTTCAAAGTCTTTGTTATCTGGGTTTAAATAAACTTCCTTTGCAGTAGCAATAGATCATTACTATGTGACAGCAGTAGTCCCTCTGAAATAAGTTAGTGGCCTCCTTTTTATTCCTAGCGCAGATGTGACCACATCTGACTTTCTCGCAAATAGTCCCTGTGACAGGATACAGACACCACAAAACATGTTATTCAGTGAAATATATTGGCATTGGTATAAGAGTGGACACATTTTAATTATCTCACATGGTGGCAAACATTTTTAGCTCCCATAAAAGCAATAGGACAACAAAAAGCATGGGAAACAATTAACTACTAGAAAAAAAGCAGAAAGACCAAATAGCTTTGCTTCTAACAGGCTGTTCCAGAGCCTGGGACTATATCTCTTTTTTGTGTAAGAAACCTCCAAAAAGTAAAGTTTTAGTAATCATCCACTAAATCTGTAATCCTTGGTAAATTTTCAAAATCAACACAGAAAATCTGCAGTTACGTGGTTGCTAGTAGAACTATAAAAAAGGTTTTTAGCAATTTCTTTTTAATGGCTCAGCTTGTCTATCAGGTCAAACAACACGTACAGAGTCTGGCTACAGCATTGATTGACTTTAAGGAGTCCTAGTTAGGCAGCCATTCTATTGCACAAATGTTGTCTCTCAGCTGAGTTCACAACACGAATCACTCTATTGGAGTTGGATAGCTAATTGACAGCCTTATGAAAGTGGAAAACAGTACCAGAATAGATGGACTGTAATAAAACATCTGATACAGCGTCTCGCAAAAGTTTTATTTGAAGAGTTAAATGAATTCAAATTGGCTTCCATTGAAGCATTAAACTATGAATTGAAAAGTGATGAAGAGCCATTAACCAAGCGAGAGCAGGAGATTTGTTGCATCAAGTCAGGGGGAATGTTTTGTAGGCTGCCTCAGAGCACCGTGTAAAGCCTGCTTTTATTCCCCACCTTCATTCACAAGGACTGGGGCACTGACAGCTCAGTAATTTCACCTGCACTCTCCATTAATCCCACCGGGAAAGCAAAGCAAGGGCTCAGTCCTGCAGGGCGCACACATCTCTGCGATCGCAGGCCCGACTCCCTGCCATGACATTTTGGCTCTGTCATCATGGCTTTGGCAGTAAGCTGCTGACCTTCAGATCATCTCTCACCACCACCTTTTCAGCCTTTTACTTTCCTACACACGTCATGAGGGTTGGAGACATCTGCTGAAGGGCATTATGCAAGAGCAAGGGGCTGCTGCTTCCAGCTCAGCCATGGGTCCCCAAGTGACCTTGGGAAAGTCAGCCTTGTACCCATTAATGCTATTTAGCTTTTGGAAGTTTTGGTGAGTTACTGGTGAAAAGTGGTCGATCATGATACCATCACTCATGCTAGATGGACACATTTATTAGAAACTGCATTGAGGAGCTGCTTTTTACGTTATATTATTTCAAGTCTGGCTGGTGACATCAAAATATTAAGTGTATTGTGATAATCTGGCATTGCCACGCAGCATCTAGAGCTGCTCAGAGGGTGAGCGTGGTCACTAACACTTGTCTGGTGTGATGGCAGCTAGAGCCACTGCGCCAAGAAACAAAAAATACCTACATAGGTTCTCTCTTTGCACACGTTTCTCCTCAGACTATACTTACATTACTGATTTCTAGGAGCTTCCACTCCTGGCATTCCAGACACAGCACCAGTCAGCAATTTCTGAGGAAATATTACAACCACTCGTTACGTTCAGAACTACTGACGCGTTAGAGATCCATAAATTGTGCCATTTGGAGGAAGCCTCGCTGAAACATCCCAGATGGATATTTATGGGATTTTCTGGGTGGTCCAAATGACTGTGGGATTGTTGGAAGTTAATGGGTCAGAAGAAGGAAGCATTGAGGCTGAACATCAGGCAATGCTCACCAGAAGTGTGGTCTGGTTAAGTCTTAAAACACGTTTCTTCTAGGAGCTAAGCAATGTGAAGCATCACATATGGGCTGAGGGACCAAAGGATGTGCATAGGTGTACACACGTGTGAGAATATCCTTATGAGCAAAACTCATCTCCAAAGCACCCTCCAGCCGCTGTTTCACCAGGGAGCCTTTTCACCACTTTCTGAAATCATCTGGAAAAGTTTAAAGCCAAAGAGAAATAGAAGTCAGAAGGGTCAAACAGCTCCCTTCCAAGTCTTTTTTCACTCTGAAATCACACCAGCTTTCATCGAGTGCATGAGTTGAAGTATTTCAAACTCTTTGCTTTATATTCATTGATTATTGACTTCACCCTCTGGCATCATTTAGCTTTCTGAAATCACACAAGATGACATGTGCAGTATAGACTTGATCAAATGGCTGAAAATACCGAAAAATTGTGGGTTTAACGTACATGTGATTATGCATTGAAAAGAAACAAAAGAGGTCAAAGTGCTGAGCAGCTGCTCCACTCAGAAATTATAAAATAGAAGTCAGAAGGTCTGCAACCGCCTTTATCAGCTGAGAAGCTGGCCTTACCCTAGGTAAAAAGAGTTTTCTAATATCTTGTGATGAGCTATGAGAAGCTGACACCAACACCCCTCTCAAGCAAAGCCACATTTACAAACACATTGCAGCTTTGTTAAGCTTGAAAAATGAAAAAAAGTTGCTTTCAAAAAGGATGTAAAATTTTGTGAGCTCAGTCCAAAAATTGCCTGGAAACTTTTCTGAGAGAGAGAAAAGAAAAATGCTCTTTTTTCCTTCTGCAGTGAATAGAAACCCTGAATTTTTGCTAATGGTCACTAGGAGTCATTTATCACTCAAATCAGTTTGCTTGTTTCTGTAATGAATGAGGAGTCACATGCAAGGAGCAGCAAGGCAGGTATCATGATTCATAGGGCTGCTAGTAAGTGACAGGAGTCATACAAGCCCAGAAAGGAAAGAAGAGAGGAAAGGCTTTACATTAGGTTTTTAGCCTAAAGGGAAGTTTTATATATAGACAATAAAGACATTCTGACTTCTGATTTATGCCGGAATGAGGAAGGGAAAGCTCTGGCCTGCCTCCAGGTGAATTACTCCCAGCAGTGCACTCTGGTGCGGGCAGGAGATTAGGAATGGCCGCACAGCTGCGGAACAACGAGTGTCCTGCTCCTCTGCTCGGCGCTGTCAGCACTGACGCGCTCTGAACCCGCTGCAGATGCGGAGCCCATTAGCTCCATCCTCAGCGTGAACGAGCACAGCTGATGGCTTAATACCAGCATTTCTGCTTTCCACGAGCGGCAGTAGCTCAGACATCCTTTGCCTACCCATGATGTGAGGTAAGAGGAGCTCCCCCAACCCACACACCAAGTCTGCTCATTCAGGCACCAAGCCCTGGGGGAAGCTGTGCCCGTGGGAGCTGGCCCACGAGGGAGTCAGCTTTAATTCCTGATGCACAGTTAACACATGGCATTAATAAGGGGCTGTTTCTCTTCACTGTCGTACTATCGGTTTTAAATAGTCAAGTCCTAATCTCCCAATCAATCATCTTCAAAATCAGTACACTTTAGTCATCAATCAAATGCATTTTTGCGGGCAAGCAGGAAGTGTTATTTAGCAAGGAGGCAGCAATTTTTAAACCTCCATTTTTCTTCAGCTGCCTGAATTAAAGAAAAATTAGAGTCCCTGCAGGTGTCTCTGACATCACAACAGAGTTGTACTGCATAGTTCTGCTCTCGCTGGGGAAAGGCCCCACGTTTAGGAAATCAGCTGACTAGGCAAGACAGACAGAAGGACCAACTCTGGATTAATGTAACCTTGATTCCTTGTCCAAAAGTGCCCAGCTTTGGGCTTCACACCCCCCTGAAGAGTCAGTGAATGCTCATCAGTGACCACAGGAACACAGGACCTCAAACACCAGTTTCCAAAATGAAATGCCATTAGTAACACTAATTATGAAATATGGCCTATTTTCATGTTTTTCAAATTAATATAGCACAGGAATTCTCCAAAGATAGTTGAATTCTGGAGCGAATATAAAGCAGTTGAACTTTAAGGGGGAGAGTTTCAAAGGCGCAAATGGCACTTAACTTCTAATTATGCCTTGGAAAAAGTCCCACTAATGGCTAATATAGCTGATTTATTTTCATAACCTTTAATTACTTCACACCATTTTTTTTTTACTGAACAGTATAATCGGTTCAACAGAGCAGTTCAAACACAATGTGCAGACTAAAAAAGAT
Organism: Callaeas wilsoni; assembly: GCA_013398955.1. NCBI lineage: Eukaryota > Metazoa > Chordata > Aves > Passeriformes > Callaeidae > Callaeas > Callaeas wilsoni. The sequence goes on from VWPU01009150.1 coordinate 6,361, forward strand.
CTGCTCCAATGCCAGGTTTCCTTATGCAAGTTTAAATTCTATATCAATTCTATATAATTATACATCTCAATAAGTGGGAATACTTGCACTTAGTTATAACTATCTGCTTACAACAGATAGCAGTTAACATTAAATCTGATTATTAGTATTTTATCTGGATGAGATTTTACCAGTGTTATTTGGAGGAAATAATTAGGAATGAAGACCATAGCTTCGTTTGGGCTAGCATAAAGTCAGGGAGTTCTCCTGTTTTAGTAATACAAGCTATAATATTCGCAAAGTTGACTGTTTTGACAGCCTGCCACACGAGTACCCAGGAGATCCAGCAAGACCAAACACGAGGGGAAAATGTGCCATTTTAGGTCTCATCACGTGCTGCTCCCTTGTGCCACAGGTGGAGGCTGAAACATTTGCTAAGCAGCCGGGGTGATCTAGCGGCACATTTCTTAGAGCAGAACTCCTGGCTTTTATTTAATTTTAAACATAGGAGTCTTAATTAAAGTGTTCTACGTCCCCTGGGGGTTTTCGAAGCCTTCTGGCGGTAGCGTGGCCGCAGGCAGGGCTGTGTGCTCGGGAGCCAGGGGAGAGCAGGTGCTGCCTCGCAAAAGCGAGAAGCGGTTGCCCTCTAGCGCCCAAAAGCAAGCTGAGGATGCACGGTCCGGGGAGTGGGGAGCTCAAGATTTTTTCCAGGTTTACCTGCCTGTGTCGTGCTGACCAAACAGGCTTTTTGCAGTCAGCTGTTTGGGGGGGGACACAGCACCCGGCCCTGGAGGCTGCCCCTCCCACGGAAGGCAAGAGTCCCGATCTGATAAACCCTCGGAGTCGGGCTGAGTGACTCATCAATGTCACCCCAACTCCAACACCATCTCGCAGAGGATGCTTCGCTTGATCCAGTGTTATCTTTTGAGGAAATCTTAATTGGAGGTTTAATAAGAAGCAAAATCCCGGCAAGCAGACAACTGCAGAACAAGGGAAGCACCAAAGCGGGGCAAATACTCTTAAGATTGTCAGGATGATTTCAGTTTCCTAATGGTAGCTGTGATTTCTTCTCTCACACATTAAAAAACGTATAAATGCAGAAGAGGTTTCTTATTTCTGTCCCTACCTCGCTCCCCCCTTGGCCAGTTGTGTGACACAGCAGGGTCACTGATGGAATAGCCCACAAACCGGGGTATCAATCTCCTAGCAAGCTGCCAACTGAGGAAGGTAAATCAGATACGAGCTTGAACCTGCCAGAGTCACAAATGGTCTCAGAAACAGCTCCCTCTCTCTAAATGCTTCTTACGAGCATTTTCCAGTTTTGGGTGCAAACCTTAAGATGAATGAATAGTTATCAGAACACAAGTCAAAAGTGTAATCTGAGTTAATGGAGGAGGACACATCAACTGGTAAGTATCTGCCTGGAAAAGGCACTTCTTCCCTGCAGTTCCAAATCATTCATTGTTTACTGTCTCGCATTGTTCCAATAGACAATATAAATAATTCAGAAAGATGTTAATTCCTACTTAAATCCATAGAGCAGCACAGGCTATTTATTTAGTTCGCTTTAACTGCCTCTGAATCATACGGTTTACTGTTACCAATGGCAATTTTTAATGAATTTAGGCAGAAGTGTCAGGAATTGCATAAGGGCTTCAGAGCAATGAGCTTTAAGCACCTCGTATTTCATCCATAAAGGGACAGACCAGAGGCCCAGTGCTTTAGCCGGAGGTGTCGTGGACCAGCACACGCACCTACTCGCCCACCTAGCACTAGAACAGCTCCCTTGAAGTACTTTTCCTGCTGCATAGCGCCTTCCATTGACCCCTGATGGAGGCAGAGCCATGCACAGCTGCACCCTGCAGCTGTAGCATCCTGCTCATTCACTTGGAAAACCCTCACAGAACCTTTATAGTTCCTAAAACGGACCATGAAGCACTGATCGCTCCGAGTGCAGAATGGAAACCGGAGAGAAAGCCCTAAAAAAATCTTTCCTCAAACTCCTGTCGTGTCTTTCGCTTTGGTCACATTAGTTTCCCAGTCCAACACAGAATTTATCGCCCCTTCAAAACACTTGTGCTGTTCGAATTTGACATGGAGCACGGTCCCATATTTATCAAACATTCACTTTGTCCTAGTTTTGCCCTTACAATCTTCTGTTGCTCATATTTGCAATACCAACAACACGTGTTAGATAAGAAATGCTGATAAGTAAACACATATCCTCAAAAAGCTATGTTCAGACTTCATTTCTGTATCCTAAGAACACAGGGGAGCTGTTGAATGCAGCTTATCTTAATGCACCAAGAGAAAGCAAGTGACACTGAGTGCTCCTTGAAGTACTCAGAAACTTCCCTCTTCACTCAGATTACCAGTATCAATCACCAGCCTTATTAACGTGTGTTTTTAATTGCTGTATGGATTTTGTTTTACTTACTCTTCTTTTACTTCTTGTTGCAGATAATGTTAAGAGTCCTCTTCATTGATTATTGGCAGCTGCTGCGTTCTGAGAAAACCTCTTTCAATTTATCTTTCCGGATCCTTTGACTTCCCGCTCCGACAGCTTTACAGCCTTCCCGAACGCTTCATAAATGCACTGCAATGGTCACATGAACATCTTGGAAGGGGAACTTCCGCAACTCCTCATTCCTATGGCACTTTAGGAAGAGCACCCGGAAAAGTGGCAAGTCCAGCAGGAGCTGGAAGCCCTGCGAAAGATGAATCTCATCGGGAAGCTCCGCAGAAGTTTCCGAATGCTGGTCATTCTCCTGGCCACCTTCTGCTTGGCAAGTATTGTCATCTCTGCCTATTTCCTCTACTCTGGCTACAAGCAGGAAATGGCCCTCGTGGAAACCACTGGACAAGCAGAGTGTGAGGACCTCAAACTTCTGCCCTACAGGTCTGCGGAGCTGAGAACGCCTAAGCCGATCGATCCCTCTAGAACTGATCCCACTGTGCTGCTGTTTGTGGAAAGCCAGTACTCCCAGCTGGGGCAAGACATCATAGCCATCCTTGAGTCCAGCAAGTTTCAGTACCACATGGTCATTGCACCAGCTAAGGGGGACATTCCCCCTCTCACAGACAACGGGAGAGGGAAGTACACGATTGTTATATATGAGAATATTTTAAAGTACGTGTCCATGGACTCGTGGAATAGAGAGCTTCTGGAAAAATACTGTGTGGAATACAGTGTTAGCATAATTGGTTTTCATAAAGCCAACGAGAACAGCTCCCCGAGCATCAGACTGAAAGGGTTGCCATTACAGCTGTACAACAACGTGGCCCTCAGAGACTGCATGGTGAACCCTCAGTCGCCCCTGCTGCGCATCACCAAAGCGCCCAGGGTGGAGAAGGGCCCCCTGCCCGGCGAGGACTGGACGGTGTTCCAGTTCAACCATTCCACCTACCAGCCCGTGCTTCTGACCGAGCTGCAGCCTGCCAGGCCCACGCCCGCCACGCTGCCCAGGGCTGCTCTCTATGCAACCGTCATCCAAGACTTGGGCCTGCACGACGGCATCCAGAGAGTCCTCTTTGGAAACAACCTGACCTTCTGGCTCCATAAGCTCATCTTCATCGATGCCATCTCTTTCCTGTCGGGAAAGAAGCTCACGCTGTCCTTGGAGAGGTACATTCTGGTCGACATAGACGACATCTTTGTCGGGAAGGAGGGGACAAGGATGAACGTCAACGATGTGAAGGTAAGGCAAGAACTAGGGGATACCATCCCAGACACGTGTATGTCCTAACGGATGTTTAAAAAGAGACAAAGCTTGAAAAAGCTGAGAAGCTCCTTTTCCTGGTAAAGGCTGAAAGTGCACAAGTGCAGCCAGCAGATAAATAAACCACAACCTGAGATTAAAAGCCATTTTTCCCACATACATACAGAGATGCACTTAGGGATGTGTCTATGTAGGGGCATACACATATATATGTAAAATATCTTTTAGAGGCCTTTTCTGTATTATTTCTCTCACTATTCCTGTAAAGTAGACAGAACAATACAAGATGGTTGCCTTTTTAAACCTCACCATCACTGAATTTAAAAAGAATAAAAAAAGAGCAAAAGGAAAAAAAGAGCCTTGAAGAAGTTACAGCCCCGATGAGACTTCTAAGAGTTAGCAGGATAATTTTCATTACCAAACTAGCAGGTAAGCATTTAAAGTTACCATTGACAGGGTGGAAGCACAGCATGCACTTCAGCAAGTGACATAACCATCTGATAGAGCCAAAGGTCCACAGACTACTCACTGGGAGCTCTTCTACACGTATTTTCCTGATCTGTAGTATCCAGGGACACCATTAAATTTGTTCAGAGTGATTTTCAAAGATGTGTGCAACTTGGAAAGAATAGACAGAGCTCAACAGCATGACAGTTATTTCTTGTCATTTTCCACACATGGGAATCATAGTCAGAGATTAATTGAATCCCTAAGCATGCAATATCACATTCTCCAGCCTTTATTCCAGAGGGTTTTTCCTGTAAATACCCAATGCTTTCAAGAACAATAAGCAAGCCTTTTGCTTTTAAAAGCAGATTTCTATTTAATTTCTAAACCCTTATTTCAGTTTCTACAATTTCTATATTCATTTGCCTCCTCATCCAGACCGTTGAGGTATCCAAATAGCCGGCAAAAGCAGTAGTCTCACATACAATTGAAACAATTTTGCACATCAGAACACTTGGGGTAATTCTCTTAGCCAAACCAGGCATATGAATGCTCATCAGGGCTGATTCTCAGCACCAGGCACTCCAAAGCGCCCGGTGCTTTTGAGAGCTGAGCACAGCGCACAAGCTCAGTGATCAAGTGCTCTCTCTCTCTGGAAATATATGGGAAAACGCTCTGAGAAAGGGCTCGTACACAAGAGGAAATTAACTCAAAAGGCAATTGTGAAACAAGTTTTTCAGCAATAGCTTCCCGCCTGCGCCTTTTTGAGAGCGTCCTTCTGACGTGGTTTGCGCCGCTAAGGAAGCCTGTCACTATTGCACAGCGGTTAAAGAGCCCCCACTGCCAGCAGAGGAGTGTCCACGCAGAGACACTCCGAGTCAGAGCAGAGTTCTCACTGGAATCATCTCATTGTGCAGGAAAAAACCCCAGTCACCTCCGTTATAAACCGGCAGTCAACAGCATTGCTAGGCAAACCTTTCCAGCTGTGCCTGGCACAGCAGCCACACTTCCATGCTCATTGAAGGACACACAGCAGGAAACTCCACATCCAGGGGCTGCAGTGGGAGCTGGATGCTGCTAAAAGCATTTGGCATTATTTTTATGTGCTGCACGCATTTATCCATCTGAAAACCAACCAGTCCACACTGCTGAATATCTAGACTACAACAAGGAAAAACATCTGATAGGATTCAGACCTTTTTTAATTTCTTTTTTTCCAAGCAATGCATGGTGAACCTTCTTTCATTATGTTTGAGCTGGGGTACAAAGGGAAGCTTTTGTTCTTCCCACATTTCTCCAGTGCCAAATTAGCAGCCCACTTTCCTCACAAAAACACCAATAGTGCCACTCAGAGGATAAAGCCCCTCTTCACCTCACACAAGAAATCATGCCGCAAACAGTAACCAGGGGAGAAATCTTCTGCAGGCACAGGCTCAGAACCACCCTTCCCCTCAAGCTCTCTTTTGGGGACAATAAAAAGTTTATCTCCCTTCTTAGGTGAATGTTTCACATATAAATCCACCCTGCCACTTGAGCACCCATAGATACTCTGTCCTCAACATCACGGATTTCATTTTGAATCAGTTACCCGGCACAGATTTGTTCCTCAGGGTACTTCACAAACACTTGCTACACAAATCAGTCCGTTCCTGCAGACCGGACATTCCCGGAATACATTAACCCGCAGAACAGAATCCTGCTAATGAACATAGCACCGAAAGCAGAGAGCACTTTGGTTAGTTTAGAGAAAAGGATAATTACAGGCAGTTAGGGAACGATCTCCTGAGTCACTGGGGGAAGGAGGCAATTAAGCACCAGCAGACCTGCCTTCACCCCGTAAGGCAGAGCAGCTTTGCTCGAAAGGCAAAAGTAACAACTGCTTAGGAGGTTGATATTTCAGTGATGGCAAAGCGGTGCCCTGCCTTTGGGAGGAGTGGCTGAGGCTGCTCACAGAGGGTTCCCTTGGCAGAGATGTAGGGACTCTCTGCTAGGCTCTTCCCAAGGTGCCATGCACACCCAAATCCCTTGGGAATGCTTTATACACAGCGAATCTTCTGATAACAATATTGTCGTGTAAAAATAGCAAGACAGGCAAACCTGTGCCTGCGTAATTACTTTCTGCAACCCAACTGTTTTTATTCCCTCACAAAGCCATTTCTTAATTAGATGCTTCAGGGAGATATATATATATATATAGTTATATTTTATACATATATATGTAGTTATAAAAGTATATATATATAATTTTATGAAGGGTGGCATCAGCGACAGAAACAGATTAGCGAACAGGGTTATTATGGGCTCCATAACCATGGAAGATCTCCTAGTCCCTGGTGTTAAAGGAGTTGTGCAAGGTCCTGTCTGGCTAAGTAATTAACAGGAGCTCAGCAGAGCCACAGAAAGCTTTTTTTCCAAGCTTCGTGGAGATCTATCTTGAGCCTAGCGAGCCTCTGCAAATGAATTTCTCCCTTTCCTGCCTGCCAATATATTATCTCAGTGCTTGGTTTTCAAAGGCAAAAGAATTCACCAGTTAATCTGCAGAAACAGTGAATTTGTGTACTTCTAAATGATACTGGTTCCCAGCCACACAAGTTCAGTATCGCTGGCCTCAGCGATTTGACAAAAAACCCTAAAATGTCTTGTTATTATGTGTCTGGGAGTGCCACACATAAAAAATACAAAGCTTTCACCTTTAAAGTTTCCTTTTAACTGAGCACTAAGAGGGCTGCATTACCCAAACAAGGAGTAAGAACTTGCTGAAGCCTTTCTATTTTTTCTGTTGCCATAGCATGAGCTAGTACAATATTTACTCACTCAGGAAGAGCTCAACACAGCCACCAGGGCTTTTCCAACACCTTTCACAAATGCACGTCCTATTGTTAACTCAAAAGCCCTGCAGGAGCACAGTGCAGGCTAAGGCATTAACTCTTTAATAAATAAAACAAAAAAAACCCCTCCAAACAAAGCAAAAAGCTTTAGCTTTTCACTTTCTACCCTCCTCTTAGCTCTAGAATTCAGACTGCAACACACCTTCTCCCAGATGCACTCAGGAACCACCTCTTTCTCTCTGGAGCTGATAAGATCATCAAGGAGATAATCTTTGCTGTCCCAGCACCATCCCATCCCACAGTCCCTTTCCATAAAAGCTGTGTTTTCCCTTTCCCGTTAGTAGTCCCTCTAATTATCACTATAAAGGACTGGGAGCATCCTTGGGCTTTCTGAGCTACTGCAAAATGCTGGAGCCATGCTTGGGAACATCTTTTGTGTCAGTGCTGGCTGCAGGCCTTCCCTCTCCTTGCAGCCTGTCTGCCTTCTCCTGCTGCCTCCCCCTCTGCGCTCCAGTCCCCTTCCTTCAGTGGAAATAAGAATCACATTAGTCTCTGACACCTCCTCACTGCCACAGCCTGCATTTTGTCTCTGACCTTCACCATCATTAAAATGCCTGGAACACTTAAAGCCTGTGATTTCTGGCTCATTTTAGCGTTTTAAAGACGAGAATTCACGTTGGAGTTGCATCTTTCCTGGCGATTCCGAATTAAAAAGTACTGGCACAGCAGGGAGCTGAGCTCAACCACTCAATCTCTCCAGCATACGATTATCCCTGGTTTTTGTGCAAGGACAACTGCTTTCAGGTGGAACTACTGGAAACGTCTGGGCCACATCACCAGGCATGGCCAGGCCTGAGATAAAACAGTCACCCTGATACCCTTCTAATAATAACAAGCCCCTGCCAGTAGAGTAACCACACCCATGGCCAGTCCAGGGAGAAGCTGAGCCCAGGAGATGTGCGAGCACAGGAACGCAGAGGAGACAGCCAAGCATTAGTCACTACAGGCTGGGTGGCACTTCTGCCACCTTTTAAAGCACTTGTGAGTGACAGTGAAGAGCACAGTGGACTTCTGGAGCTCCCACTTTTGGAGGGTCTTAGAGTCTTTAAAAATGAATTTAAAAAGCAGCTGAGAGGCATTACATGAGAACTTTAATAGTCTTTTTTGAAAAGGGGAGTGCCTGCTCTATTCTGCTTCATCAGAGATGACAGCTCATTCAATATTTTCCTTGTTCAGGTCTCTTGAATCACCCAATTCTTTCTGTAATAATTTGAGTGTTGAATACTGCTCAAGTGCCTTGTCAAGACACATCAGACAAAATGTTTCATACTTCTTTTGTTTCAATAAGGCCTGTTCTTTCATTCAGAATTTCAGTACCAATGTAGTTAAAAACCACAATTCCCTTGCCACCAGCAAAACCTGTATTCTTGTCCTTGGCAGCCTGATGGATTGACTGTCTATCCAAGTACCCTCCCTGAATCATAACAGATTTGGGGTTCTCTCATCTGTCAGGTTCCCACTGAAGATTAGGTGGTCTTGACAGTGTTTTATACAGTCTTGCCAGAAAACAGATTCTGGTGGCTCAAATTTTCTACCTCTTGACTTTATTAAACAATTGCGTCCCAGGCAAGACTTTCCTGAATGTTTGAAAACTCACTTGGTGTTCTCCTGTTCCAGAGAACACGCTGGGTTTTGGTCTGCAAGGTTACATGACTCCAAGGAGTTCCATTTGGCATTGCTTGTACAACCACAGAATCATCTCAGGTGTTTGGGGTTTTTCCCCAAGGGAAAAAGTTCAATATTCCACAAAGCAAGCAAATTAATTATAAAAAAAGAGAGAGAAACCATCCTTCATTCTTCCAGCTTTTTAACTGGCTATAAGAACTCAAAAAAACTTAATTTTGAAAAAAAAAGATTTTAAAGCTTGAAGCTTTAAAAAAATGTCACAGTACACTTTAAAACATAGAAATGCCAGGTTTTTCAGGTCAAATGCAGAGATTTCTAGTGCTCACACATCCTGTACCAAGCATCATTGACTTGTGACACATTCCTCTTCTACGCTTGCGCTAATTTCCTGGATTTGTACTTATTTCTTGAATCCTTTCTCCAAAATAATTCTGAAGTCATGGGTTGTATCAAACTGGAGTATATTTCCAGGATACACATGGTTCTCCATTTAATTTCACTTCACTTAGGGAATCCATAGGAGCCAAAAACCACATCTGCTTTATATCAACCCCTCAAGAGACCTGCATTAACCTGAGCTTTAAAACAACGCATATTAGTTAAAAAGGAGCACTAACAGTTGCTTCCTGCACAGAAAACAACACTTCCAAATGATGGAATAGCCTTGTAGAAGGGCCAGGCAGTGCAGACTGCAAGAGCAGTCATAATTATTGCCTTAAAAGCACTTGAAGCAGCAATAAACACATTACCAGGAACCCATCTATAATGCAGCTCCTTCAGGAACAGTGTTACTTAAGTGACTTTAAATATGCCTTTGTCATCCAAATGGGAGCAGGAGGAACATTTAGAGCAAAAGCTCAATTTAGCACCGTTGGCATTATTCAAATGATGTGCAAGTGGCAGTGCTCAGGAGAAAGGTGGGTACAGGGAGGGATGGACAAACAGGTGACAAACAGAGAAAATCTCCAAGAGAAAAGGAGAAATTTCAGACAAATTATTTAGCAATAATTAACTAGGCATTTTTGGTCCACCTTGATGTCACCACGCAGTATAAAACCGAATACTTGACTATGTCTGGCTTCAAATCCTTGGCCATCCCCATCTATCCATCCACCCCATAGGTTTCCATACATATCCTCACACAAATTAAATCTTATGATCTTTGTCTTTTCTATGAATATGGCCAAAAGTCCCTTCAATTACTACTTTTACTTCCCATGTTCTATGCCTCCACCCATCTTCTTCCCATCCAGGCAGAAAAATCTAAGAGCTTTTAGGTACAAGTCACCAAACCCCAGCTTATGCAGAGGGCACAGCAAGACTCCAGCAAGAGCTGCCCCCAAACACTGGGCTTGGGGTCCCTCTAAAGGGCCAAATTACCTTTAGTAGAGGGACACTCTGTTAATTGTCATTCCTGAAGGTAAACAGCACATGCCAGCAGGTGGGACTTGCAAACTGCCAAGTCATCATCAGCAGGTTTTTATACCTCAGAACAGAATAACCTTCAAGCCAAACCTGCTCCTGTAAAAACTGCCTTGGCTCAACGTGTGGGATGTGCCCACTGCTTCTTGTCAGCTGTGCGTTCACCCGCAGGGCCATTCAGGCTTTCCCAGAGGGCTGCACAATCTCCAGAAAGGTTTCCTTTTCCTCTGGACATCTACAGAGGCCAAACACTGTTACAGAGACATCAGAGCAAATGACCTTCTGCCTCCATCATTCGACAGGCAGAGCTCAGAAGAGCTGGAATGAGGCATGGATGACTTTCAGGGCAGTTTGTTGGAGAACTGTGCTCTGCATGCCCTCACTAGGCCTACGATACTGAAATAAAAATGATTTTTGATTGCTATTCATTAATTTCTCAAAAACATATACTAAAGAATTTTTTCACCTCACGAGAAATTCTAATATAAGATTATTTAGTAATTTAACTATGTCATTTTGTGTCAACAACATTTCTAATGTTAAATATGGTAATTTATAACTTAAATAGTCACATTCATTTTATAGATAATATCTTTTAAAAGTTAAGAATTTCTCTCCAGAAATGTCAGAGAGAAAATAAAACAATTTTTATTTAATTCTATTAAGAATTTAATTTTCAAAATTCACCAAAAAAAAAAAAAAAAGGATAAGCTATTAACAATTTCCTGCAAACCAATGTATTAGTTCAAACACTCTGGGGCTTTCTGGGCAGTGTTTTTGTTGGCCAGGATTTGATTTACTGCAACGCATTGCCTGCACTGGAGTGTTCTGATCTCAAACTGCAGCATTTATCATTGATGAGGGGAGCATACAATAAGCAGCTCCTGTATTTCCAGTTGAGTCTGGCACAGAAGGCACCAAGGCAGCCTGGTGTCCTTCCAGCCTGACAGCTTCTGTAAGAAGCTCAAGTTCCCACTTTTAGAGTCCAGAGTTTGCCTTCTTTAGGAAATAAAACCATGGATGAAGGATTTTTTTTTCCCCTTCAGAAGCACAAATGATTAATATCCTTTACCGAGCCATGACAGTTTCTCTAAATATTTGCAAACCTTACTCTTTTCTGTGTTTTTGTTCTTTCTGCTAATTACCAGCACTCTCTCAGTCTGCTGTTCACATTTCTCATCCAGACAGCACCCAAACACAAGTGGGATCTGTGGTGTGGTACACACTCAGCTTCTCTAGCACATGACATCCCTGCTATTTTTAACCCTTCTGATTGGAAAAGGCCAAATCCCTTATCTCAGAGTTGAATTTTTAATTGATGTAGCCATTTAATTGGCATTTTAGAATTTAGTTTTTAAAAAACACAAACTAAATCCATTAAAACTAATACCACCTTCCCAATACTTTCTGACCAAGGTATGGAAAAATTCAGAGTTAGAGGTCAGGATTTTAATTTTCCTTCCATCCTACTCGTTTAGTCCATTTATTCTTGTACTAAATGGGTGGAAAATCCTTCCAAAAGGGCAAAGTGGCAAGGCAGAGGAAAATGAAGTTTATATTCTTGTTACTTGATCAACTTGGATTGCTCCAGTGACACAGCTTCCTATGGCAAAACGTTGACTTATGGAATGCAGAACGTTTCACTGGAATACGATTCAAACAAAATTGTGTTCTGCCAGCTCATCTGCTCTGGCAGACTAAAGGAAAAGTGGGCAGTTTGTAGAATATTTAAAAAAAAAATTCCGAAATATCAAAATTACATGTAGCTTTGGAATTGCTGATCTTCCAGAAATTACAAAATGAAAATAATTCACACTTTGCTGAGAGACTTCTTTAATATGAGAATATCCCAGGAAATGGATATTTCAGGTTTTTACTGCCTCTTCATCTTATGTAAAAGCCAGAATTATTAGTGTAGTTTTTACATTACATATTAAATATAAAATACCAACACTGAAGCAATTCCTAAAAGTTGTCTCAATATTATACTTGAACTGCCTGGATTGAAGCGGATTGAGTTAAAGCCATGGGCTTCAGGACCTGCATGTTTTTCACCCCAAAACATCAGCCCTTGGTGTAAAAAATGGTATGAAAAATGATGGAATTCACATTTTTGACAGGAGACTGTATTTGCCTGCCTTGCCCAAACCTCGTGAAATATTGGCTCTTAAAGCTGTCAGTGAGTCTTGAAAGCACAAGTGCTTTTTTGGTGGAGACCCAATTGTTTTAAGAGGGCAAATCACATGGGCAGCAGGTTGTACCTGGGGAAAAACAGCCTGGTGGAGAGCGGGACAAGGGAGAGAGGCTCGAGGGATGAGGATCAAAGTGCTCCGTCCATTTTCCAGTAATATTTAATCCCTGAGGGCTACAGAGATTGAAGACCTCCTTTGTAATAATATTTACTGTAGGTTTTTCAACAAATTAGCACAGATGTTCGGGAATTAATTGAATATGCATGCATAAATAAGCATTATTCCATATGAATCTATAATTAATAGAGATTAAATACTCTATAATTGTATTAATATGAAAGTTCCAGGCACAAGTGTGAACTGCTGAGGCTCCGCTCTGCATGGTTAATAGTAATAATAATAACGCATTAGATTTTTTAAAAATAGGTTAGCTGCAGAATGCAAATTCTTTAATAAAAAAGCTCTGCATGTGTCTTCCCGGTAACATATCCCAAGATTTATGTACATCATAAACAAATATGTCTGTGGTATTATAAAGTGTAATTCCACTGTATTTGTTATTAGGAAAGGGAATACGGTTTCCCATATGCTTTCACTGTTATTTCTGCTGTAATTGGGAACAGGCTGCCAGGACATTATCAGGAAATAAAAGCTACCTATCCCTGCTGTAAATATTCCACGGTGAGTGTCAAAGACCAGAGGGGATTTCGGGCAGGAAACCTGTGCCTGTAGATCCCCATGTCTGTAAAAGGCTGCAAAGAGCCCGCCGTAGGATGGCTAAAATCAGCCTTCTAAAAGCCTTCTGCCCTTAAACTGCCCAAACCCAACTGGTACTCCATACAGAAATATTCTAGGTTATTCATTTCACTGGTGGCATAACCCATGGGGTGTGCAAAACCCCAGCAGAAGAGAGAGGGGGCAAGGAAGGAGGACTGCACAGCCCACAGAAGAGCTCGAGAAATAAGGAAGGTTTTCCACAATGGAAAAACAGCACCCAGCTTTTAGCTCTCTCTCATTTTACAGCTGCAAATTATTTTCAGGATTTGGGTGTACACCTTGTCAAACAGTCCTGTTTGGCTAGTAGAGCATGACCCAAGCAAAGCCTGTCACAGCAATTCGGTATTTGTGATTTTTAAACAGCTATTCCCACATAAAATAAAATTATGGCATTACCCTTCAGCTGTGAGAGTAATAGAATCTCTCACTTCAGAAATGAGTGGAAATTTAGTGTAACAACTATAATTAAAAGCTTGATAGTTTGCTGAACATATTTTTCCCAGTTTAATGATCCTGTGTTACATGAATTCATACTTTACCCTGCAAGTAGCTACAGTTTTCAATGGGAACATTTAGAGAGAAAAGTACTGCCTTTAATGATTAAATCAAAGGCAACTAGATTTAAAAGTTAACTGCCTCAGTAATGCCACTTTCTGGCTGCCACTGAAATGCATATGAATGGCTCTGAAATCGGAATCTGTTTCAAGCAAAAAACCAAAACAAACCTTTCCCCCCAACCCTTCTGTGCTCCTTTTGCTTTTTGAGACAATGCTATGCAGGTAATTTCATGTGCGGGTGAGATCAGCTCTCTCCCCTGTCTCAAGTGCTAGAGACCTGTTCACCACAAGGGCTCACAACCAGTGTTCTCTTTCATGTGAGAACAGAGAAAAGCCAAGGCTTTCACCTGTTATGAGACTTCGGAAAGGATCACAAACCTCACAAACACTGATTTGTATTAGTGATTAATATTGTCATCAGCCATTATTACTCTCTGAAGACACTGCTCCTCTAGGGTCTGGGCTGAACCTTTTGCCAAAAACTATTCCCTGTGGAAGGCTCCATACACCATGGGAATGCGTTCTCATACAATGAATAATAAGTTGGGGAAAGAAATGAGAAATTTCAAAGTTATGTTCCCATTCTGTTCCAAGCATCCATGAAAACACATTGTAAAAGACATCAGTAACCACTCCCTGACAAAAAGATGCTTGTTAGAAACGTTCCCTTTCCCTTGCACATAATTCACCTGGTGCGCTCAGGCACAGCACAGCATTCGTCCTGTGGAATTCAGAAAACCCGAGATGAGGAGAGCACAAGCACTCCTTCCTACCAGGAAATACTGCAGGTGCAGAGCGCTCAGGGAAATCCAGCACATTCCAACACCAAAAAAGGCTGTTTGTCAGAAGCAGTTTTAGAAGCCCTGGGAATAAGTCTTCCCTGCCAATAATGATTTAGCAGCATCTAGAAAGGGATGAGCTCCATCAGATGGGAGCTAATTCACCCAAACTCTCTTTTTCTCTCTGGTGGCTGAAATTCCCTCCCAGACTTTCGGTGATGGAGCGAGGGAGCAGCTACTCTGCTTGCTCCAGGGTCTTTTCCAGAACCTGGTGAGCCAGTTGATCCTCTTCCCTGCTCAGGAAGCCCTGGACCAATGGCTTGCTGTGGGCACTTACACGAGGTTAGGCTGGGAAAGCCAGGCAGAAGGGCTTCATGTTATCTGACATTTCCTTCCTAGGAAGTAACTGAAAGATTTCATCACTTTCCCACAATTCCATTGGACCACTTGACTTTCTCAAGGGTGCAAGGTTTGAGTTTTTTGCAGGTCTCTATTCCAGAGCGATCTGAAGAAGAGCAGTACTTCAGTTTTGCTCTGGGTATAATTTTCCCACTTTTGGGAAAGGTGTCGTGATACTTTTGAACCTGAAACATTGCTTTTGACTGTTAGAGACATTTGTTCTAACTTTTACCTGAAATTCCCTAGTTTTATGAAAAAGTAACCTACTGGAACTTCTGAAAGAGTTGATTTCAAATGTGCCAGTCTCAGTTGGTGATCTGGATTGATTTTATTGGACAACATACTGGCCTTTCATGTTTCTATTCAAGAGAATTGAGTAGAAGTCTAAGATGGGCATTGCCATTTTACTTTGGATCTTCCAGCCTCCCCCTCTGGACAGCTCACGATGCTGTCTTCATGCTGGGAAGGATAATAAAGCAGTGGCAAGCAGGAGGATTTTCTGGGGTGGAGGGATTTTAAACCTGTCCTGGAGGACAAGAAAGGTTTTAGCTCCCTCTGCTCTGAACCAGAAGGAGCAGGGGGTGGCAGAAGCACTCTGATCTCCAGTGAAAGAGATGTGGTGTAAAGCAAGAACATTTGCCTTGAAACTCCCTTTTCATTCCACAGAAACATCCAGTTCTGGTTATCAAAACACTGAAGCAAGCTCCCTGGATAATGGAAGACAGCATCACAAAGAAGGAAGAAGGGTCAAAGAAGTTAAGCTCTGCCAGACATGTATCAAACATATCAAAAATATTGAAAAGCAACACTTAATCCTAGTGCTTTTTAAAGCACATCCTTACTCATCAAGATTTTGCAAATGGAAGGTTTCACAATAACCTAAGGAAACAGTTCTCCAGACTTCCCTAGTTTCTGGTTTTTATGGAGAGGGTGGGCAATGGACAGACTCTCATAGGAAAAAAACCCCAAACATATGGAGGCACTCTCTTAAAGCCACAAGACAGATCCATCATTGTGCCAACATGCCCATTCTGAGCCCTGAAGGACAGACTTCAGTTCAGAATATATTACCTGCTCCAATCTCTCTTTTATGATTGAATGTGTGCTTAAAAAAACCCCTTAATTCCCCACCACAAAGCATATACATCGGTTAGTTTTTAAGCAGTAAATTTAAAGCAGGAACTTGAGATTGCTGGTAGGTGTTCAGAATTTTGAGATAAATGTACATGATGAGAACTTGAAGGAAGTTTTATTTTTGTGACAAGTTATCCAAGTGAATGATTTCCAAGGGCAGTCAAGGAACAGAAAACCACTCTGATTAAACCTTAGTAGATCCAAGTCCATAAATTAAAGAAGATAAATAGGGTAGCTTCCATTAGTCTCGCCTTTAAATAATTTATAACAACTGAGTACCCACCTGTAACAGGTTGTAGAGTTTTTCTGTAATTCTTTTTTTTTGCTTAAGGAAGCAAGTCTGAAGCACCAAGACACAAGAAAATGAAAGAATATACCACTCAACCAAAATGCAGTTGTTGGAGTTACTTGTCTTTTACCCTATATTTGCATTGTCCCAAAGAGCAAGAGATGTTGATCCTTTTTTTCGGCATGGCCTAAATGTGATCTGAGCTAACTAATGACCAGTCTGGGTTTTAATGTCGGTCACATGCAGCACAGTGACTGACACCAGCACAGTTTCCTGCAACAGGACCACCATGGCTCAACATGCATTTTTTTATAAACATACTATTTTAGACCTTGGGGTGGTCCCTGCAAAGCCTCGAGACGGTTTTGCCGTTCAATACTTTTTTAGGGGTTAATTTTGTGATTGATCAGAGCTGAGGGTTCTGCCCCTGCCTTTCAGGCCTCTTTCTCGGTAGCTCTGCAATGGAACTGGAGACAGACAAACCCCACCTGCCTCGTGCAGATGTGGATATAGGGAAATAGAGCATCTCTTCTTTATTTCATGGGGCTGTTGTGCTGGCCAGGCTGAACTGTAGCCGTAGGGAGCAGAGCCATTGAAATTAGAGCAAGCATTCCTGGTCATGTTGTTTCAAAAACTGGACCAATAATCCTTGATCTCCCACTGGCAGATTGCCTTGCCCTGATTCCCCTGCCTGAGAAGAGCCTTTCTTCAAGAGATTTCTTTTGCTGAAAATGCTTAAGCTTTTGAAAAGTCAGAACTGATAAGAAATAATCTCTAAGCCCCTTCACTGCTCTGCTCAAAGTGCCACCAGCTCCTGTCCCTGCTGCAGGAACCTGCAGGGTGGGATCCTGCTCAGCTCCGGGCCTGTGCCAGCAGGCTCCCCACAGCCCAGGGAAGTGCCACCTGTTCTCGGCTCGGGCACGTGCTGGCTCTTTCCCTTCCAGGACTTGTCAGCAGATTTGGTTTGTATTCCTAGAAAATCCTTCAGAATCAGGAGTGATGGATACTGGAGACCCTCAGTGCTTTCCCAAATAGGCTGTAAATCTTCTCAGCGGGTAAGGCCGACAGCGAGCAGCAATCACTGCTGGCAGGTAGCCACTGCAGCCATTCCCTGCTCCAGCAGCTCCAGCAGCAGGTCCTGTGGACACTCCCAGCCAGGCCTAACGCCTTTGATCTTCCCCAGAACGGGGAGCAATTGTCTGAACTCATCTGCATGGCCCTGGTTAAAACAAGTCCTGCTTTTTATTCATGCTCTTTATTTTCAATTTATACTTGTTGCCCTGTTAGACTGTCCCCTTGTTCTTCATTCGAGCTTTTTGCCACTAGATGATCTAACGAGGCCAGGAATTCCTTTTTCCAAGAAGAGAGACAGAATAATTGCCATGGATATTTTTATGTATCTGTGCACCCACACTTGTGCAGTTGGTCAAGGTGCTCTCACTGCCGGGGTATCTGTGCCACACTCAACATCACTTCTCTCCTAATACTAAATCAAAAGCCAGTTTCTGAGTTCTCAGGGATGTTATTCACCCCTTAATCATGAGTGAGTAGTAAATTTGGTGCAGTATCACCTCATTCATCTCCTTTGGCTGAAACTAGCTGAACCTCTACTGGGACAGATGCACTCCAGGGGTCAAATTAAATGCAGGTAGGCTCCTGACAGTATTCTGACTTTAGGACAGAGTTGTGAAACAGCAGCAGAAATAGATCTGATAAAGTGGGTATTCCACTCATAGAGGAAAATAATTGTTTTCTGTTTGCAATAAACATACTACACAAATATGTGCAAATCATCACCTTTTCCTTGCTTCAAAGAAACCCACCTATCCTGTCAGACCTCACACAAAGGCAGCTAACTCCAGGGAAATGCTGAACAGATTCGAGTAATAGCTCTACAATAAAAAATAGCTCTGCAGACAGAGCTGGCTGTGTTCAGCCCCAGCTGAGAGCTCCCAATTAATTATTTATACGGCCCTATGGATTAGGACGGCGCTTCACGGAAATAAACGTGCGAGGAAGGCAGTCCCACCCCTCGGGAAGGCAGGGCCAAAGCCCTGCTCGCCTCGCTGGCTGTGCCCAGTGCTCTGCAGCCAGCACTGGGAATGGCACCATTTGTAGGAAGGACAAAAGCATCTCTAGGTCTGTGAGGGCTGGCAGTTTCCCTCTGATCCGCGCCCTGCTATTCCAGTCAGGTTTGGCACAGGGCATAGGGCGAGCGATTTCAAAATCCCATTAAAGATTTGACTAACTCCAACCCCTAAACTGCTTTCAAACTCTAGCCAGTAAGTCAATAATGTGAATTCTTCCTAATTCCTACACTCTGGTATTATCTGCTATAAGGATGGCACATGGGCCAAAATCCTCACCACACAGAAATCATCAACTCTGCTTCACTGGGTTTATAAATTCCTCACCGAGTTGAGTTTTAACAAGTACAGATACAGATGAGTTGATTGTCCCCCTTATGACAGAAATTTATGCTCCAATCTGAAAGCTAAAAAGAAGGAACTTGGAATCCTGGTCTTGCAGTGACCCCATCAGCTAATGTCAGGCTAGACATCACTTTTTTACTGACAGCTTTCCTGTCAGAAAATAGCAGTGGCTAGTTATTCCACACCTTCCTTACAGTCATTACTATGATTACAACTGCTTTGTGGTATTCCTATCAATTCCAATTCCACCGGCTTTGAAAATTGCCAAGACCACAGCAGGCTTAGTCAGAGTTTTTTATCCTCGCATCAGTTTCAGGGAGGGAGCAAGAGCGGGAAGAGGCAATCAAAAAATCTCATCCTGACAGCAGCTGCTTGCAGTGCAAAGAAACATTGCTGAAAGTACTGTTTGCTTTTTTCCCCCCACCTCCTTCTAAGAAATTTCAGCTACAAAACTATTACTTTGTAGTCCTCCAACTTTCCACAGAGCGCCAGAAAATTGCTGCACAGAGCAGCTTGGGTATGAACCTCGGGACTATGTAGCTGCACAAGCATTAAGGACAGATGTTAGGGACACAAATGAATAAATGCATTAAAAGTCTTCTTGGTATTAATAACAAGTATGTGCCATAGAAGCCTGAGAAAACTGTCTGGAAGTGAAAGACAATCTTGGTTGAAAGGGATTTCTGGAGGTGATCTAATCTAAGCCCCAGCTCAAAGCAGAGGTGATGTCAAAGTTATATATGTGCAAATATTTGCACGTATTTTCTATCTACAGTACATATAAATAAGTAGTATTGTGTATATAGTGAGCATATACATATTTTATACACACACACACGAAAGAGCAGAAGCCTGCAGCAGCAGAATCACTATCCAGCACTAGGATCTGCTCCCAAATGAATAATGACTTTGAGTAATGGCAAGTAAGCCCATTTTTGACCAGATTCTCAGTCATATCCCTCAGAAGGTGATGGGACAGTGTAACCTTGGCCAAGTACCCCTGGGATGCCGGGCACTGGCACATCCTCACGTGCCAGAAGCACTTCCTGAAACGAGTCTGTGCAAGTAAAATAACTCAAGATGACAGCAAATTACAGATACGCTGCAAAGCAGGAGTACCTAACTTACCCTCCTTCCCTTGATCTCCTTCTAGACTGAGTGAAGAACTTTCTCACCTGCCCCACACATTGTGCATCCTCACTGATAGGCTCCGTAGTAACTTGGGATGGGGTCTCCTTGGGCAGCTCTCCCTCGTGGAATGCTCCAGAGACGGAGCACCCTGAGCACCACAACCACACAGATCCTGCCACGAACACAGAATCTCCAAGATCTGGAGGCTTTGCTTCTTCCCGAAATTCACACTGGCAGTATTGCCTCTGGAAGGTCACATGTATGAGGAGGAGCCCTAATGAAATGTCAGGCTTTCTGCTCCACTCTGGGGTAGTGTTAAGTCCTGCAAATCTGGTGTCCTCCTGCGCTTTTCCTGATGCTCCCACTTTCTGGGAATGTCCCTGAGACACCTGCGATTGTCAGGAATTTGGTTCTGTTTTGCAGAAACAGTGTTTAGAGGTGTCATACAGATATTTTGACAGCTGCAGTTTTCAAGCTTAACAATGTCTGTGTTTCAGAGACTGTTAGGATTTTTCTCCAAAATCAGATTATAAATTTTCACCGGCTGATCTCACAAACACCAGCCCTTTCTTTCCCAAGAACCCTTCCAATCTCTAATGCCACTACCTGCCATGGGAGCAGAATGAAAGGCAAATAAAACAATGTTGGTTAATAGAATGCTAGAAAGAGGACAAGGATCTGTGTATTAATTCCCATAATTAATCCATTTTCTGTTCAACTGAAGTTTCAGGGATCACCAGTCCCCGTCTGTGCCCTTGCACACACACAAACCCACAGCTGCATATACATCTGTCTCCCTACAAACAGCCCCAATATTGACCCCTGATGTTTGACTCACTTTCCCCAGTAAGAAATCTGAGATTCTGATGTGTCGGCCCAATCCACCTGGCATTCGTCCTCCGAACACCACTGCACATGCAAGGAAGGGCTTGTGCTTTAGCAGCCCTATTGATCCACGCAGACCTCTGGGTGAGGAGGAAAGCCTCTTTAATTACTTTGGCTGACTTTCAGGTTCTGTTTTGCCTTAACAACATCTTTGGAAATCCAGTACTGCGTTTTAGCGTTGTTATCGCTTAACTTAGATTTGGAGTTTGGCTCCCAAGAGAGACACCTTCTACCTCAGCCTGGCCAGCCCATGCTTGGCATCAAAATCAGGAAAAGTCATTCGTTTGCCTTCTCTAAGGATTCGATAACCTCTACGCTTCCCTCAGCCAGAGGTGTTCTGACCTTTAATTAAAAGGAAAATTTGTTGTCTTCCACTCAGAAGGCAGCAAATAATGAACTCATTAAAATGAGGTTACTGTTCAGGCCTTAGAGCAATAAGAGCCAAAGTCTCATTAGCAGCTAACAATCCAGAACATAGCACATAAATAAACGTAATATGGCAGAGCAAAATGCCTTGGTGCATTAAATTTGAGCAGAATCAAATGTTTGCAGTCGATGATGTCTGGGGCATGAAGTTTTAATGTACTTAATGAAGGAAAGCAAATTGCTTCCTATTAGGCATGAAATGTTCCTGCAGAAATTGCCCCAAAAAGTTTATTATGTAAATGAAGGATAGTGTTATAATTAACAAGGACATAGTAGGAAAATATCAACTTCTTCCTAATAGATGCACCAATTATTACATGGCAACTTCAAATCTACAAAAGGTAATTATATGGATTAATGTAAAAGGCTGCTGAATGCAATATAATGAAGAAACTGTATCTTGTGGGTGTCAGAGAGAAGCCTCACTGACAAAGAAAAGAATCAATTAATAAAGTTAAATCCATGAGTTCTGAGAGATTCCAGGCAATTAAGGGTTTGTATTTGAAAGAACAGCTTAGATTACCTTAAAAAAAAACAACCCGTTTTTGCTTAGTCTGAGATGCGCCTGTTTGTCCACGTGCAGCGTGCTCCATGGTTCTTTCCTTGGAATATGATAATTATTAAGCATGATCTATTTAACTGCCCAAAAATAAACACCTGTGGGTTCAACGGGGAATGGTGGTTGTATTTCCACAGGCATGCAACAGGGACAGGGATGGGATGGGGACCACTGAGCCCCCGAGGAAGGGGGGATGCCTGTGGAGCTGAGGACAGCAGGCAGGAGCAGGCAGAGTGGGAATAGCTGTGTGGCACCTGGCCTTGCAAAGGGAACAGCTTTCCAGCTGTTTAATTCAATAGCCCTTCTCTGTCCTGCAGAACCTTCAGAGTAAAATAAAATGAATACCTTCCGCCTCACAGGGAGCCTGTGCAAATCCCAGGAAGGTTTCTGGCACTGGATGCTGGGGATGTGCAGCCTCTCCACCCTTTCAGTAAAGATGGGGAAGGCAAACCCTAATCACCTAAAGTGCTTTTTCATATTAAGGATGTGGAAGACATTACTGCCCTTCTCCCAAACAGACAAGCTGTGACAAAATAAGTTTGGACAGGCTTAGCTGACAAGATCTTCTTAGTGTTAAAAAGAGATGAGGTCATGACAATAAAGTTTAGCTGCGTATTATATAAATTAATATGCATATATGGAAATTGAAATGGCAAAAAAAAAAGTCTTTAGGACCAAGCCAAATCCAGTCTGAGCGACAGATTTGCCCTTTAGACAGAGGAAAACACTTGACAGACCGCAGGTTCCAGGATTTACATCTTAATCCTCACGCTGTGTTTTTAATGAGACCTCACTGGGCTGGAAGGCTCCTGCCTATGCCGCAGCTCTGTCATCTTACTGAGATGTGAGGGGAGCAGGAGAGGAGCCCAGGTGATGAAACGATGTTTGTTTCATGCCCCTTCTTGTACTATATGTTAAGCGATGATAATTTCTCAAGATGTTCTTCCCTCAAAGGAAAATTAAATTGATTTTGCTCAGCCCATCAGTCTTTCTCAACATATCTAAAATGCTCTAGATAGCTTGGAAAATTATGTTCTAAAATATAATGACTCAGACTCTATGCTTCTGACTTTAATGGTGTCAATTTAGTGCCAGTTCTTACCAGCTGGGGATTTTCCTCAATGTCTCAGCTAACAGTGGTGTTCATCTCTAAGGTTTTACATTTTAGTGAACATTTACTTGTTATATATTATGTAAATATAGTCCCACATGTGAAATTGTCACAGGATTGAAATAATCAACTTACTAACTGTCTGGCAAGATAGGTTGGAAACCATACCGCTACCTTAATATTTAATACTAAAGCACAAGATATGCTGTCGTAAGATTACTTTATTTCCTTTAGCAAGGAGAAGAATTGGCTTCGTGACTGTCGCAGCTGATAAACACTATCTCTGTTTTACATCTTCCTTGCCACCCAATGTATGTTTCTATTCAGAAAAACAAGGCAGATGCACCCTGTCTGAAAGTCTCTTGTATTACGCTCACACACCTCGGCTGCTTAAACCCTGTTTTCACCGTTCACCCTGCACTGGAGATACTTTTGGTTGATGGTCTCAAGTAGAGGTGTTGCTTGCTGCTTAAATTAGACCAAAAAATTACTTTCCTGCAACGTTAGGTGAAATTATGACCATACAGAATGTAGTTTTTTCAAATGAAGGACAACATTAGCTGGGCCGAGGGGTGTGTGTAAACCACTGCAATCATTTTATCTTTGAACTCTGCAAGAACATGAAGGTCCAATCAATACAAGTGTTATTAATAGATAATAGGAAAAGTTCTCAAGAGCCACATAATGGAGACACAGAAAATTGATGAAAACAGAGTTAATAACCCTTTCAGCATTGGCAAGGCCAATAGGAAGATAAATGCACTCCCCATCTCACACGCAGCTCACCCAAATTCCATGGGCTGGGGATCCAAAGCAGATCAGTGCACAAGTACCAGCTCTAGAAGCAGTGCAGAGCTGACAACCCGGAGTAAACATAAAGTAAAGCTCACACAGGCTTAACCACCTTCTCTCTTTCCCTAGCAGATGGAAAAATGTCCAAAACAAAAATTGGATGTGTGGCCAAGACTACCTATTTCTTCTGTAAGCAGCACCCTTTCCTTCCATTTCATTTACAGTGGGCTTATCTTAGCTTGGAGGAGAGTATAAAAGTAAACATGAATTAAATTAAAAATTAATTTATGACATGGACACTGCTTCTACCATAGGTCAAACCTGAAGCTTTGCTCACTCACACTTAAGCCTGAATTTGCTAATTTGGCACAGCCCAGAAAGTTCCTGCAGGTAAGTAAATCTCAACGCCTTCATGCCTGGACACCGAGTAGTATTCCTAATTTTGTTTTGGGTTTTAAGCATATTTTCTCAAGCCTCACTAATAACCCAGAGCATGGGTGACTCGGTGATCCAGTACATTGCTGCCCCTGAGTGTCTGGATCTGACTCCTGCCGTAGATCACTGCCCCAGCGGATTACACCCCGGGCCAAGCCACAGAACCGTCACCTCCTCGGATACTTAGGCACTCTTGCTACCTTTGCTAGACCGTCAAACTCTGATGGAACAAATTAAGCTCTCTGTAACAGTCTCGCAAAAAAGGATGAGCCCAAAATAATATGAACTTTTCTAAATCCATGTTAATTTCTTATTTATTTCAGGCTTTACTAGAGACTCAAAATTTACTGCGCACTCAGGTTGCAAATTTTACCTTCAACCTTGGATTTTCAGGAAAATTTTACCACACAGGTAAGAAGGAACTGCATGCTCTCAGGCAGTTAAATAGGTGACAGAATTTTAAATCTAGCTTTAAACCTTCCCTTTCTAAGTAACCCAGTGACACAGTGGGAAATAAGTGTTCCACCATTTCAGTGTCTAATTCAGTGTCCAAAGGGGTAAAGACACACTATGGATGAGCTGCTCCGGTACACAAGGACGCCCTCGGTGTTTTCCTGAAAGATGTGTGGTGGTAAATCTCAGGGTTATAAAGGAGGCAAATTAGTTGCAGAGATCTCTCTAATTCCACAGGAGACAGGACAGCACGGAAGACAGAGTAAGGTGTTTTAGGTATGATAGGTATGATGAAATAGAAAAGATTGGGAAAATCATGTCTCAGAACCTCTGAGGAGGCAGAAGCATTTCAATGGGATGCACCAGATTTTGTTATGCCTGTGAAGGTAATCTGTCTCAGTGATCTGCAAATCAGCAGGGATGATAAAAGGAAAACGGGATGAAAAGAAATTTGTATTGAAACCCTGCCCTTTCCACACTCGGTGCAATAATAAGCTGCACACTTATACTGTGCTTCTGTGGAAGATGAGGCACTTCCACATCTGCTCCTCCTCCTCATGAATCCTTTCTCATTTTTGCTCCATTTGTCCACAGCACAATAGCCCCTTTTAAAAAAATTATTTCTTTTCCTCTTTTGCCTTCCCCTTTGCTGCACCTCTGATGGCGCTGAGCTGTGCTGCTCCTTAGTACTGCTGAGGCAAAAAGAGACTCCCTGCGAGGGAGAACCTCCTGTCCTTCTTTCCAAACCCCATACCCTTCCCGCCTCTGGAGACCAGCTCCAAAATCCTCAGCTGTCAGCCCATTCAGCCACACTCACTGAGTGATGCCAGGGAAACTTAACTGGAGCATAGAAGAAGACAGCAAAAGGATGGGAGGGTGAGTTTAAAACCCAGGAATGATGCAGTCCCTGCTTCCCTAGATTGTGAGGCAGCTGTGGAGTAAGGCAGGTCACCCTGGGAAAAGGGAGATGAGGAAGCCTCTGGGGGATCAGAGAGGGATGAGCCTCTGAGATGCAGAGAGAAGGCAACCAAAACGGTATATTTGTATCACTGTCACTAAGTCCAGGCAGTTTTCCCCTTGTGCAAGCACTTAATGCTGAGCAACTGCTGCCCAGGAAACCTCACGGACTAAAGATACAGGCTGGAGAGCCCGGGAAAGACGAGAGGCAGCCAGAGATGGAATTACTTGCCTGGAGTCATATAACAAGGCAGTGGCAGACCTGTGGTCAGAGAGCAACTCTGGAGACAGAGCTACAGCCATCTCCTCACTTCATCCTGACCTGCCTTTGTAGCTATTCCTTCTGGAGATGAATTGGACACACGTGCAATGCAGCACAACAAACAAGAGCAGCCCGCGGCTCTGAGCTGCTCTAAAGCAGGGAGCTGCTCGGTCGTTGCCATCTGCAGAGCAGAGCTGGTATCAACCATTAGTGTCCACTGCAGAGAAAGGTGATCCACGCAGGGGAGGAGATGGAGAAAGATAATTTTATTATTAATATTATGACACGGTGGGCAGTGGCTGGCAGAAAACATGCAACTTTTGTGAAAAACCCACTCCCTGACATGCCGCTATTTTTCCTTCATTCCGACACCCTCCACGTTGTCACAGGTTTTCTGATACAATGCTGACCCATTTCAGAGTTGCTACTGCTGCAAGGAAAGAAAAGAGGAGGATATGCATGTGTGCCCACCCTCCTAAGGCTCTCAAGGCTCCCAAAAGTCACACAGAACTGCTTCCCGAGTTGAAGCGTGTCCGTGGCTCCATTAAGGGACCTAGATGCAGCCAGGTTTTTAACAGAGCACTTAAACTACAGGGTGGGGACAGCCCTTTGTCATCCCAACTTACTGGAAAGGTTTCAGCCTTTTCTCCACGCAGTAGACACTTTATTGACTCGTTATAATAAAGCACGGAAAGGTGTTCTTTAATTACTGTACATGTGGCTTGCTGACCCACAGAGGCTTTTACTATCAGATACTCTGCAGCTGCCATGCCTTATTGACTTCCTTAGTGTGGGACTGCGCTCTCCTTTCCAAAGCTTGGATCATTTCAAAACTACGGGAGGGAGATGAGGGTGGGGATGCGCTGGCAGATTGAAATGTTGCACGTTCTCATGGAAAGATGCTGCTGACAACTCAGACACAGCAGTACATCAGGACACATCAGCTGGTAAACTCTGCACCGTATTACCACCATCAACAAAAAGAATGAGCAGACCCTGTTAGCTCTGCAGCTTTAACAAACATCTTCCACTCGTTCATGCTGCAGCAATTGAAATTAACTCACTCTCTGTATTTGCATGTAGGAGGTACAAGATTATTGGTAGCAGCTTCCAACTCCGCTTGACTTTTGAACTCCAAAGAGACCTCTAAGTAATAGTGATAGTTTTAAAATATGGGGTTAAATATTATGCACAAACAAACTTTGAATTGTTACCTGCGCAAAATGCACCTCAAAGCAGACACACGTTCGCCCTGTTTATAGGTTTCATGCATTTTTCAGATTTGACAGTTAAATGAAGAAAGGACATTGATTGTACAAGAAATTAAAACCTCAAAATGCCTTGTTTAGCCTCCAATACTCTGAGTAAGGGCTTGGGCAAAAATACTTAAACAATATAAGCACCCACCAAATTCTCCATTCAAACTTAGCACGAGATTTTTTTTGGAAATAACACTACCTAAGAACTCATAAAATCAAACAACGTTTTTTTCCAAGGTTTGCGAGAAAATTTAACCTCGCAAGCTATGCCACCACCTAAAGTTAAACTTCCAACATTTCTGCCTCACCTCTGGCATTACAGGATGGGCTTATGCTTTAAAATGGAAAGCACTATGCT
The DNA here is from genome assembly GCA_013398955.1 of Callaeas wilsoni. Lineage (NCBI taxonomy): Eukaryota > Metazoa > Chordata > Aves > Passeriformes > Callaeidae > Callaeas > Callaeas wilsoni. The sequence continues at coordinate 33,629 of VWPU01009150.1, forward strand.
TCGTCTTGTTTGATTTTTGTTACAGTAAAAGAAGTGCAAAGTTTGATTAGTTTTATATCTAAATTTACAAAGAAATTAATGCGGAGAAGTAGGATTTATTTCAAGAACACTCTACTTCAAAAGTTAATAAGGCACTAAATTTGACCTAAATCTACTGTGATTGTAGTTGTTTATGTATTTCAAATATCCATTTTTTTCCTCTTCATGCCTAACTTTGGCTTATCAAAGAGATCTTCCATTGCTTCACAAACTCCATTTTCTCCCTCCTCTGTCCTATTTTGAAAGCCTGGGCTAAGTTTCTTCCCTTGCCCCTGCCTGAGTGACTGCAGATGAAGCACATACCCCAAGACAAGCCAGCAGTCACTCCAAAAATGCAGGACATAGGGAGCAGCCATCGGGCTTTTCTTTTCAGGATGGAATTCCCTAGGAAACAAGGTTGTTTTCTTTTTCCAGCAGCTCTCCCATCAGCAGGAGCAGCTTCCTTAGAACTTGCAGAGTGCTGCAAAGAGTGGAGCAAAGGGATTAAGTGACTCTGGGAGAAAGTTTCAAAGTACTGCTCTCCTTGTGTAGTGGCATTCTTCAAAAACCACCGCAGAAATGAAAAATAAAAGCCAAGAGCTGAAGTGCAGGCACTGCACAGGCATCTCTGGATGTTCCTGCCAAGTAAACAGTGACATCCGTGGAGCATTTGCTTCCAATGAGTTTTGCAAAATATTAAAAGGCCTGTAAGAAGACAGGATTTCTGTGTTTGCATCGGGAGACTGATTTTGGCAATTATTTCTTAGACTGAAGCAAAATAAAAGCATTCAAATGGCAAAGAACACAAAAAAAAGCTGCTAAAATACCAAATATTGCTGGGTGGTTTGAGGGTGAAGCTACTGGAATGTCAGTTTGCCTTTCCAGGCTGGAAAGCAGGGCAGACGTGTCTGCAGATGGTAGGAGCAGCATTGTGTCCTTTCCCAAGTGGAAGGTTTTCTTAGTTACAGCCACGCATCCTCACTTCTGCCTGAAGCAATACCCTTCACTAACACAGGGGGTTTTATTGGGTTTACTTCAAGATTAAATATGGCCAAAATCGAATACTGAACCGTAAGGATAGTTTGGAAGTCTTTTGCCATTACAGCTTCATGCTTTCCACCTAATTATATTTTAAAACTTCTCACTTTACCAGAAATTATCAGATTTCAATTAATCAAGGCTAATAAAGTGGTAGTTACAAGGAGGATGGAGGGGAAGCATTGATAAGATTTCATTTTTATCCACGTGTTGCCTTTATAGAGGATATTTGGTGTTTAACAGTGACATTATTATCGGGACAAAACAGAAGATAACTGATACATAGAGAACCTTTTCTTCTTTAGTACTGATTGAACATCATCATTTGTCCACCTTTCAAAAGACCTGGCAACCAGCATTAATATTCCTGACACTGTTTTGTCACTTTAAATCCAAGCTGCCAGGTTACGGGGATGAAAAGATAGTGCGGCATTAAAATAAAGCAAATAGAGAAAATGGAGGGGGTGGGGGGGGGTTCTTGGGATCACATATGTTTAAAAAAAAAAGTCCTACTGTTTATATGTAATATTCCCATAGTGTATAAACATAACAGTAACACAGTGAGACACCCACGCCAAGGATACCAGGGTTTATGGCAGCCTCTTCTGTGTTTAAAAAACAATTACGGGACTTTTTTGCTTTTCTAGTATCCTTTTTCTCCCTTTCTTCCCTCTGCAGGGACTGAGGAGGAGGATGAGGGCGACGACCTGCTGCTGAGATCTGTGGATGAGTTCTGGTGGTTTCCTCACATGTGGAGTCACATGCAGCCGCACCTCTTCCACAACGAGTCCTCGCTGGTGGAGCAGATGATCCTCAACAAGGAGTTTGCAATAGTGAGTAAAAGTTCCCAAGAGATTTACTAGCATGCCTTCACTACCATGGCCATGCTTTCCACGCCGGTTTTATGCTTGTCTCTACAATATCTATCCATTTACTCACGTGTGCAAACAGAGGCGGTGAGGTGAGAAACTCATCCCAAACACAGCCTTTTTGTGACTCAAACTGAACTTTGTCTTAGCCTTTCCCACTGACACAGGCTCTCTGGAGAGGGAGCAGCCCTTCCCCAAGCATCCCGGCAAGACCGTAGGGATGAGAATCAGTGACAACAAAGCAGCTTTAACAGCAGTTTGTACACAGGTTATCAGCCTCCTAAGGTCTGCTGCAAACATCCTCAGTGAGGCAGGGAGGAAGTTGCAGTGAACTCTAAACGTGGTGTATGGTTTGGGAGAAATCTTAATGCTGACAGAGCCAACAAGTGAAGTTGCTGGATTTCACTGTGCCTTCTTTAAATGACCTGCTTGAAACATGCTCTTTATAGAGCTAACCTCTTGCTAATATTGATAGGTAATGGTGCTTTCCTTTGCCTCATTTGTGCTCTTAACTTGCAAGAACCATCGTCCCCGCCCTGCCCAGAGCTCACAGTACTTGTACTATTTACAGCCCTTTCAGGATAATTCTGCTGGCTTATTGAACACGAAATCTATGAATGCTGGCTTTGGAAAAGGCTCTGTGTGGTCTTTGGCGAGGCACAGAAATGCCAAGCAACCAGAGCCACTCACAGGAGCAGAGGGACACAGTGGGGCTTTCTCAGCTGCTGTGGGAACAGCAATCCCAGCCCCTCCCAGCTCCAAAAGGCCAGGCCCCTTCCTCCCATCCCTCACATGAGCCAAGGCACATCAGGAAAACGGCAGAGGCAGATGCCTGAACAAGCAGTTGGAAGCGATTTATTCCCTTGTTTATGGAAATATTTTCCTAACAACCTTTAAAGAAAATTAATTAAAAATGGCTTAACTGTTTACTCGTCATGCCAGACTTCCCCTCCCTCTCATCTCCTGCTTGGCAGGATGACTTCTTCTCCTTTCTACAGTTCTGCTTCCCTGTCAGCCTCATTCCTGGCACGGCCTGTTCATGTCTTTTGTGTAGCCTGGCCCAGAGACCCAAACAGAGCTGAGACTTCAAATGCAAGAGTAATTTTTTAAACAATCCATATCTCAAAAATACACAGTCCCTTCATCTTTAAACCTATGGGGAAATTCTCCTAGTATTTTCAAGAAACATGAAGTCATCCAGGTCAAGCCACCTTTGGGAGTAAAATCTATAGCATTGCCTGAAAACAGAGCTGGTAATGGAATCTGTTTGTAACTTCAACTCCAGGAAGATAAAGCCCGTGTCCTGAAGGGTAGAAACTCCTTAGGGTACCTATAAATAAGGAGCTGATGTCAGTGAAAAGCTGCTGTTATTACACTTTTATTTCCTGCTAACATTTGGACAGGGGTTGTATCAAGCCCTTGACCTTGAATCTATATGAGCTGTACAATTTACTTATGAGAACATTTCTTTTCAAAAGGCTTCCTCTGAAATTCTCTCTTGTGGGAGAAATTTATCTTCCCGATATGACAGCCTTCCTGATAGCTATCAGAGAGGTCCCAGCCATGACTTCAGAGTGGGTTTGATTCCTCCCTGGCTTTCTCATCCTCAGCATCATGTCTTACTCGAGAAAGAAACTCCCTGTTCTGCAGCTGCACTTCTCTAAGCCTTCCAAGTTAAAGCAAAGGTCTTTCCGTTATTCTTTGATTTCACAATGTGGATCCAAATTTAAATCAGACATCTGGAACAAAACACAGAAAACTCGCTTGATGTTACACATGGTTTGTTCGTTGTCCACTACATTTATTTAATATTATACTCAGGAGAACACAGCTTGATGCTGGTGCCGTTTTCTCCTACATTTCTCATTTATTGACCCTATCTCCTCACCTCCTGTTTTGGCTGCACATAGAGGTGACACTTTGTGTCAGCTGCTGCAAGGAAAGCGGCAGTAATTATTTGGAAGTGTGATCACATTAATTCTTCACCTCACGTGCTATTTCTTTGTTCACTTTTTTAAAACATGGCTAGGGAGGTAACAGGGTCTTTGGGAAGGGAGAGCACATCATTATATCCAAGAACAATAGCCAAGGTTGCTGAAGATCCCAAATAACACATACGAGTTCTGTTTATTAAGACCTGTTGGCTCCTCTGGCTGGTAGATAAAAGCCTTGGCTCTGTTTCACATGGCTTTATCCACACCTCCTAACAAGGCTCTACAAAATGGGAGCTCACAACTGCAGCCTGCCTCAAACAGCTCCGTCACAACACACAGATAGAAATCAGGTATCTAAACAGTTCTGTACACACAGAACTAATTGCTAATTAGCTACCTAATTGCCTTGATTTCAGTGCAGATATGGACACTTCTGTGCATCTCGGGGCTTAGTAAAAATCAACAGCCTTCAAGGCTTCCCTGCCACGTACATTGCTTGTGATCCAGGAGATCGCCTTCACCGAGAGCCCTCCAAATTTTTCTGTGTATCACTGAGATATTTATAATTTCCACCATTTCATGCCTACATGGTGAGAGGAAGCAACTTCCTCACATCTTGCATAAATGTTATTGTCCCACTGCTCTGGATCTGGCAGGCAGCAGGGGAAGTTTTGCCTGGCAAAAGCCTTATCCATGTGTACCTGAGTGATCAGTGCCACAGCTGGACCATCCATAGCCCCCTTCCCCAAGTCCTCACTACCAAATCTCTCATCAAGCATGAGATCCTCAGCCTCAGAGGAACAAGGGACAGAGATTTTAACTGTGGTAAAGTAAGTCACAGGCTACCCAAAACTTTGCTATCCCAGTGTCATCCTATTTATGTAAATACAGGTGGTGTGTTCCAGAGCCTGCCTAAAGAAATGGGAAATTACAATTATTTTGATTATCGGGCGGGTTTGAGTTGATCATGTTTTGCAGTTTGGTTTTTTTTCCCCCTCTATCAGAGGATCCCAAAACCCTTTAAAGACACTAATGAACAAAACATCAGATTAAATTTTACAAACTGATGATTCCTCAAGTATTATTCTCCTTGTTTATAGGCAATGCAACAGATACACCGAGAGGCAAAAAATTGCTCAAGCAGAAGTCTCTGATAGCATATATTGCAGAAATAAAACAAACCAAGTATTCCTTGCCATCAATAACAACATACTCCTCCTTCCCCTTTTGTACATCCTTATCTGACAAAACCAAGTAGAATGTATCTAATCCAAAGCCTGTAGCTCTTGATTTCGCCCCTTGATTTGTTTGCTCAGTGATTATCTTCTGTGCTCATTTGTGAGTGCAGAGCCCAAAGCACAGCGGAGACGGGGCAAAAACTGTCACTGACCGTACAAGGCAGCGGAGAGCTGATAGGAAGAAGAAAGAAAGATGTACAAACAAAACAAATCAATTGAGAACCTGTCCAGTAGCGCTCCTTGGCCCTCATCTCCTGCTTACAACCAACTGCAGATGCACATTAGCACTTCCTCTGTCTGGAACTCTTGAGCTGCTCAAGCCACAAATACACTGTGAGCTTTTAATAAACCAATTAAATACCAACAATATGAGGCCCAGTGACCACACAGCCAAGGCAAAGTACCTACATGTGATGAAAAGAGACTAATTTGTCCCCTTATTAATATCTGTACTTAATGTGGGGAAGGAGAGTTGCCCACTGGAGATTGCCTCTAAAAATGGGCTGTGAATATAGGATAACATCATCCCGTGCAGCAGGATGTGATTTATTCTGCCTCACCTTGTTTTCTTCTGAAATACTCATTTGCTGCATCATCTACTATCACAAAAAGCCAAAAGGTTTGGCAAACTTAGCTGAGGTTGTATTTAGCTTTTTCATCTAATAAAAGCTCTCACACCTGCACTTTGACTGTGTGAAAAGATCTACAGTAGACATAAAATTTATTAAATGAAGAGTTTGATTTCTTATTTTCTCTGACAATGGCCAATCATAGCTATTTTCCAAACTAAACAAACAAGCACAAGTTTTGAAATGAAAAAAACCCAGTGTACATTTTGAACATAAAAATCAGGGAATTGTTCCTTAGAATATATAAGAAAATATGCTCGGTAAAGGTATTTCTCACATCTTGACACACCAGTAAACTCCTCCTTTAACACATGAGTTTTCATTCCCAAAGTAAGCCTAATAACAAAATGAGAGGAAAAGAAGAAAAGAGCACCAGAAAATTACTAAAAGGGGACACAGTATTTAATCTTCCCAGGTAAACTGCAAATAGGACTGCCCAAAGAAAACACGATTATTTCTTAGTTGTTTCTCCTTAGCTCCATGTTGGATGTCTGAGTGCCTGATGTATTTGTGTGATGAACTATATAGTGCACAGGTTTTATTCAGAGGCTAATTTGGTTTTTATGCTGAGAACTCCTGAAAAGCTGCCTTATTTTATTTGTGAATGGCAGATCACCATTTCAGCATTCTGTTGCTATGGCAATTCCAGCATCAAATAGTAAGGAGATAAACAGGATCTTAGGCATATTCAACCAGATCCCTACTTTGGGATATGTCATCCAGAGCAGTGTTCATTACCAACCCCAGGACATATCTGCCTTAACATCTATGTTTCGGTGTCCTCCCTACCCCACATTTGGTGAAGGTTTGTACATTCAAGCTGAGACAGGATATTCAGGTGAACAGTTGGACAGCCTGAGCATCACAGACCTCTCAGGCCTGGCAATAAACGGCCAGATTTAAATAAACCTTTTGATAAAGCTTTTTCCTTTTTACATGTCCATGGCCAAAAAAAAAAGAAATTAAAAAATAGAGAACAGGGTGATTTACCATTCCTCATTCCCCTCTTAAACTGACTCATGCCTCTCAAGTAAGTAACAGCATTAATAAACTGAAATTACATTTTGTTCTCAGTAAATTACAAAATAGAGAGTTTGGGTTTCTCTTTTACAAGCTCAGTCAGTAACCTGAGGTCTTTACTATAAGGAATGGATAATTTTAAGTGGTTGCATTATGTGATGCAAGAATGAGTGTTCCCTACAGATTTAACTTAATTTTTGCCAATGAGTCAAAACTCTTTCTTTGTTAAGTACTTGAGGATGCCCAGCAGAACCTGCTGTTCCTGGAATTAAAGCAATCAATGGATAATGTGGGCAAGAGGAAGGACAAAAAAAACCACAAGAAAGAATCATCTCATATTTTAGCCATTTCCCTCTGCACATCAGTTTTGAAGGAATAGAAAAGAGTTGATGTGCCCTGTAGTACTGGGAGCAAGAGGAATTTGTGCCTTCAGAAAAGATTGTCAAGATAACCTATAGATTATATTCCTGAAGATGGATGTATTTCTGTATAGAAATGGAGCTAAATATAAATATTTATAAAATGCACATATAGTCCAAGCTATTTTTTGCTACTACCTTAATACCATGGAAAAAAATGAAGAGGTTCAGAAGATACGAGGAATATTTATTTATTAAACTAGGAAGGAATCTTGCTCCTATTCCAGAACTAGGAAACAAAATCTTGTGTATATCACTACAACATTTTTTTTTTCCATCTGTTTACTGGCTTAGTAAATAAGCAACATTGGTTGACTGGATTACCTTGAAAAAGAAGCAGACAGGTAGGATGCGTACTGAAATACATGCGATATGTAATGCAACAGGAGGCAAATCTGTTCCACGCAAGGGCAATGCACGCCAGCCCAGGAGGATCACTGCTCACTGTAGCTACCAAACTGTAATTCCAGTTCACTCCATCTCCCCCCCATTTTCAGCTTGTGCTACAATAGGTACAAGTCTGCCTGTGGACAGCAGCTTCCCCAATGCCACTGTGGGCAGGAAAAAAGCTTGGAATAATTACATGGGGGGGTTTTTTTTTGGTGTGTGGGTGTGTGTTCCTAACCCTATCCATCCCTCTGGTGCGCTGCAGGAGCATGGCATCCCGACCGGCATGGGCTACGCGGTGGCTCCGCACCACTCCGGGGTCTACCCCGTGCACATGCAGCTCTACGAGGCCTGGAAGAAGGTGTGGCACATCCGGGTGACCAGCACGGAAGAGTACCCACACCTGAAGCCTGCACGGTACAGACGGGGCTTCATCCACAATGGCATCATGGTACACTGCATTTCCATGTTCATAGCAATAGTACTGCAGGGACCCCAAAGGGGGCTGTTCTTACTGAATGCCTCAAGTTTCCCAGCACCGTTAATATCCCCCGGGATCAAGAGGTTCTAAGGATGCCAAAAGGGTGCTTTTGCTAGGCAGTTTAAAAGAGGGAATAAAACAAGTCACTAAGGCCCGGGCAACTGCAAAAGTATTCCTCAGCAGCTCGAAGTGCTTGTAGTCCCATCAACTACCAACCCAGTCATGGCTGCACTCTGTGACATCACTAAACTGCCCAAGACCTGTGTTCCCAGCTCTGCTTCATCTTTATGCACGAAAGGGTTAGAAATCCATCACCTGGGAAGGTGAACAGGCCTAAGTAATCTCCTCCAGCACTTCTGCAAGGCTGAAGTCTCAGCTCTGCTCCTGAAATTCCCAGAGCCAGGACTGGGACCCCTGCCTGACTCTTCCAGCCCTTGCACCCGTGTGAGGGGAGAGAAAGCTCCTCCCACGCACTTAAAATCACACAGAGGCCAGGAAAGCTTATCAAGTCCTCTGGCCTGTCCTACCAGCCAGCTGCAACCCTCTAGAGAAGGGACACACAAAGATGGGGTGTGCCAAAGTGAAGTGACAAATATTCCAAGGGGTGGTTTAAAGTCCCAAAAGCTGATCTGAATGTTGCCTGTGCATACCAAGTCAAAACTGTGATCCCATAAACAAGGCAGAGGAAGTGTCTCGAAACCAAATTCCTGCAGAGTCCAATTACTACTGGAACAGACTCAACATCAGCAGTGTTTTTACACATGTATCCAAATGCTCTGCTAAATGTAGGTTTTGGTTGTTGTTTTCACTAAGTAAAAAAATACAAAATATTGAATTAAGGGAAACTAAAGTCCTTCCCCTGGTCGAGTGTGTCGCTGCAATACCTGTAAGCTGCTGTTCTTTTGTTCCCAGGTGCTCCCTCGACAGACCTGTGGCCTTTTCACTCACACTATTTTTTACAAGGAATATCCTGGCGGTCCTCAGGAGCTGGACAAAAGTATCCGAGGAGGTGAACTCTTTCTCACCATTCTCCTGAATCCTGTAGGTACCTTCTTTTGCTGTTCTTTGGACATGCTGACTGACAGGGAGGAGGGAGAGAGGGAGGGAAGGAGATCAGGTTGGGAAATAAAAACCAGGACCACTTACTCAGAGGTAACAAGCAGTTTAAGAAGAAAGGAGAAAAATGTCTTCTGCCAATTTCCAGCTACCACTGTACGTGCAACCATTTCCTGGAAAATGCATTAGTTCTAGCTCCTTAGTGTTTCCCAGCCTGAAGCCAGGTCCCCCTGAGAGACTTGTCTGAGGCTGAAACTAACCCATGAGGGTAGAAAAAGCTCATCTTGTTCTTTCTTCCCTTTTTCCACAAGTTTGCCTCCTCAGGCACTCCTGATACAGCTCAGTGGAAACCCCGTGCTCAGGCCCGATATCATTCCTCCACCACCGGCTCCTAAAAACAGGTTTTGAGCTGCTAAAAACCTGCCTGGTGCCATTTAAGACAGGAGCCTAGAGGTGCAAGGAGGAAGGGAAAGAGCCGACACCCTCCACATATCAATTATTTTTCTTTGCCATTGTCCTCCCTCCTTCCCATTCCACCCAAACAAGGTGCACTAGGCACAAGATAAATGTCTCTTGTCTTGCCAGGTGGCCTCATTTTCCAGGAGTTTAAATTGCAGTACTCTTGGACTCCACTGCAGAGCTAAAGAAGCTTCAGGTGGACCTGACTCTCAAATCCAGGTCGCTTTTATTTAGACACCTAAATATAGGTTTTTGGTATTATACAGTTAGATGCTTGTGAGTGAACATTCTGGCTGACTAAGTTGGTGTCTGAGTCAGATTCAGTGGACTTAAAGAAACGGGGTGTTTCTATCAGGAATTTTTCTATACCATACATATGACACCTCATTTGAGAACAAAACAGATCCCTCTTCTTTATCCTGTCTCCCCATTACTTGCAGTTCTCTCGGGCTGGCTTTTCTTCCCATAGTTTCCTTAAGTGTAGCTTGGAATTTACCCTGGGCTTTATCATACTTGGATCAATACCTGGGCATTTCTCACTTACGGGAAGCTTACCTCAGATTTGGGCAGTGCAGCAGCAGAGCACCTTCTTACTCCGCCAGCAATGCTTAGAACAGCTCAGATTCCTCAGCCCATCTATGTCCCAATAATTTCAGAATGCCATAGATATCGGTGGGGGTATTTGAAAAAACTGCAATAATCAGCTTGTGATTAAACAGTTTTTCAAGAGGTTTACAGGAGCTCTGTCCCTTCCTCAGGTTGTGGTCAGCAATTCCAGCAAACGTATTACAAATAAGTATTAAGCTCAAATACCAAAAATGTTTGCGCTTCCATGAAGCAATACCACACAGATGGTTAAACTAGAAAGTGCCCAAGGGACACTGCATTGGAATAAAGTTTGCAGAGAGATTGTCAAGGGGATCTTCTGATGGAATTTTTTTTTAAAATGGCTTCTACCAAATACTCTGTGGCTCAGAAAGATATTTTCACTTTCTAATTTATGAATCCTGAAGATGAGTCATGTCTGGCAGAGACGATTTAGTAGCAGGCAGAGGAGGGATAAATTCCATCAAGACAGACAGAAATCAAACCAACTTCCTTGGAGTTTTAATGAGGGTTACAAGAATCCCAGGCAGACCTTTGCAGAATCCAGCTAAGGCAGCAGGCTGCTCAAGTCTGCACTTTGGGGTACTTACTCTTTGCATAAACACTTCAAAGCAAAGCTCCTTAAAGTTACTGGGAAAGGCTCAGCAAACAGACTGGGCTTGAAATGAGCCAAATAGTGAAACTCTTTCAAAAGGTATCAATCCAGCTCCCCTCTGAAGAGTTTCCTTTTTGGAGGCTTCGAGCAATAACAAGGAGCTTCAGATGTATGCACACATAAGAAATACAAATACAGTTTGGGGCAGAAAATGAAATATTATCTTCTTGGACTTCTGCTTTACTATTTGATACAAGTAAGAAAAATTTCAGTTGAAAGTTTCTTATCTCCCTTGCCAGGCCAAAGCTGGATGTTCAGTCAGGGTTAAGTTATAATCATCTTTGATGTTATTTGCTATGTGGTTTGACAAACATCAAAACCCAGTTAGTCACTAAATCTTAATTAGGACAGACCTCCCAAAAGCTGTAGCATCAGCACTTGCACAGCAGCAGTGAAAAGAGAGCAGCAAAACCACCACACTCACTAGGGAAGGGGAAAAAATGATATCTACAACTTCAACCAACCAAAATGTAAAAAAGCTTAGCAAAACTGGTTTTGTGCCCAACCTAATTTTGATGGCAAAGTAAAACTTGTCCCAAGACTAGGATTCTTGTGGCAGCATCAATGTCTCTATTAAGTGTGGTTAGATCTTAAGCCAAGAAAACACGTTATTACTCAAAACAGTACTTTGCTACTCATGACGTATCTTCAAAGCCAGGAATGCGATACCAAAGAGCATCAGACAAGAAGAACACCCTGTCCTTAACAGGAATATAACAGTACTCAGCTATGTAAATATGTTAGAAAACTCTCTGGTTCTGATCAGCATTGTGAAAACTTATAGGTTTTCTGCAGGTGTGCAGCATTCCACAGCTCCAACAGCAGAAGCAAAGTCAACCTGAAACTTGTAAAAATTTATTTTCTGTTTAAAACCATTTTGAACAGCATCATGTCATTTTTTCTCTTCCTAAACCTTCTCAATACATTACAACTTTTTGAGGTGCTTTCAAAGATTTTTTTTTTAACATTTGCTTCATTGGGTTATGTAAGATGAAAAAAAACTTAGGGCATTTCAAGGAGTTCAACATTTCAGACATTTTCAGCCTTTTTAAAAATCCTATCTCCCATTATTTGCTTAGCTTAATTGTGCTTTAGAATAACTTTTTCTTCTCACAGAATATGTTCTTAAAATCTCCCTTCCTCATTGTTTACTTCACCAGTGCTGTGCCACATTGCTTTCCTTTTAAACATGTTCCCATCAACTTTCCAGGCACTTCTGGTTTTGCCACACACCAGAAAGGAAGACAAATTAACCAGCATTAAAACCAGCCCTTTTTTTTCCAGAAAGAGTTTGGTGTGGAAGCTGTGGTGTTCCAAGGCATTTTCCAAGGCTCCCAGCAACTGCTATCATGACCAAACACAGAGCAGGAGGCAGAGCGTGCAAAACCCTCACTTTGCTTCCAAAAGTAACCCACAAAAATTCAGAATTAAAAAAAAAATCCGTTTGTAACATACAGTCCCCAAAACTGAAATGCTTTCAGAAAAAAAAAAAAAAAAAAAAAAAGAAGGTTTCTGATAGGAAAAGTCTGAGAACTCGATTGATTGGAGTTGAAGTTTTCAGGGGCATTTTCCACATCCAAATGTCAGGCTCAAAATAAAGTGGGTTCTCTGACCGCTGCCCTTCATTCAGTCTCCCGGGAAAAGCTGTGACACATTTAATGCTTTTACAAACTGTTCTATTTATCACCTCTTCAGCATCCACAAGGTCTCCCACTATCTGTTTGATAGTTCCCCTCCTTTCCTTCCCTGCTTCACAGGCCATAAACAACAGCCATAAACATTTAACAGCCAAGATAAGCTAATAAATACAGCCCTAAATATTATTGCCTCTACAAACAACAGCGAGAGAGTCATTTCTCCTAAAAAAACCACCTCCTTAAACCACAGAGCTTTTTATTAAGCCAGCAAGTGACAGCACAAAAGGCACCTCAGTCGAACACTGCAGCAAAAATCAGTGTGTAGGGCTTTGAGGAGAAGCAGCAACAGTCACTGGCTCGGTTGAGCCATCAGTGGATTGGATTTATTTGCCACTGTGGTGCATGTTTTCCTATTACCTGTTCACCTTGAAAACTTTTGGATAACCCAGGATGCTGCCACCCCCTTTCCTATTCTTCCTTTCTTTCTCTCCTTGTTACACAGCAATTGGCCTGGGCTGACTCTTCCTTTCCCCTTCCTCTCCCGGGGTGTTTCTATTCCATCTCCCACTGTCTCCTTTCCATAGTTCCACCATAAAAATGGGCACGAGTCATTTTTCTCTCTATTTATATTTATATAACCCTCCCTACTCTAGATTTACACCTGCCTCACCCACATAGGATCTAGAGTCAGGCACCCTCCGCACAACACTCGCCCGCAAACCCAGCCAAGTACCACGTATCTGCAACTGATGGATCAGGTTAAAAATGGAAAAGCAGCAGAAAAAGGGAGAAGTTAAACACTTCTTCGGGCTTCTCTTCCCACTTCAATCACACACTCCTAAGAAGCTTTAACCAGATGTGAAACGTGGCAGATGAATTTCAGGAAGATTAGCTTCTTTTGCGGGAATTTGCTTGTCAAGAGCGAAATCAGACCTGTGATTGAAAGGTAACTTTGAACTCCCCTCAGCAGAAGCTACAGGCAGCCCATAATAATGTACATTATTATTCTAACTCCCTCGGAAGTGGCATGGGACGCTTTTAATTCTGAAGGCCACTTAAAGGCATTTCCATTTTTAAACTCTCACCGTGACTAAAGGGTTATTGCTCATTTCCAGCCTGTTAGATCTACATTCTCCACATCCTGCATGTGCCACACTTGGAAGATTTCGTTCTTGTTCCCTGCTCTCTCTCATCACAGAGGCAGAGGAGAATCACACATTATTGCTTCAGAATATTAAAAGTAAATGCAGAGAGGGGTTAATTTATACCTTCCACAAGAGATTTGGGGATGTTATTATGAAACATCCTGAGCGTTGATAATATTTTTGTTTTTATTTGCTTTGTTTCTCTGAGCATAGCTGTAAAAAGAATAAAAAATAACCTTGGGCATTGTAGGAAACGTGCTGCAATCCAAAAGTAATTCACAGCGCAGTTCTGCTGAGGGCCCTGTGAACCGAGCATCTCAGCACATTTCAGGGACGGGAAAAAGCAGGCAGGCAACCTCCTCGCTAAAAAATGTCAGTGTTTGTGGAGCTGCAATTACCAGGGTATGGCCCACAGGGACAGACACGTCCCTCTCCAGCCTAACAAGAGGGAAAGGCTCCTTCTGCCAAATCAAAAGGCAGTTTTGTTAACAAGTTACATCAGAATTTATCTTAGTGGTCATAAATATACCAAAACAATCCCGACCTTCCTCACCTTTCAGAATCATTTTCCCTCTTGGTAAATCGTTATTTTTCCCCCTCATCCCACGTGGTTACCCCAGCTGCACAGAGCTACTACAGGGAAATATTATCCCATGGAAGCTCAAGCCTTCAGCAGCATATTTAGAAACTAATTAGCTTGGAACCCAGAGCATGAGGAAAACACTTCAAAGATAGCACATCTCCTTTCCTTCTTTCATGACATTTTCCTGCTTTATGAAAGCTGCTGCCCAGCTCCACACATTTTGATATTTTAACAGAATTACTTCCCAGCAAGTTGGGTGATGGCAGGAATAGCAGTAAAGGACTGCGTGTCAACAAGGGGGATATTGGGGAAAGAGGGAAAGAACCTGTTACCTTCATGCAGCACCATGCAATAACGTATTCAAGTGTGAGGAGCAAGCCTTTAAGGTGAAAACAAGCTGACTCAGAATTCTCTGATTATTGAAAATGAATCCTTAATAGAAGTAAATGGACAAGAACAAAATTTCCTTGCTGTGTTCGCCATTCAAAATTAATTGGAAAGTGGCTGATTTGAGAATATTATATCCTCTAGTGAACTGAAAACGCTGCTCTTTTTTTCCTCTGAAACCAAGAGTGGAGAATTAAATTAACTCTGAGGCTTGTTTGCTCAGAGTAGGCCACCAAACTGGATTAATTAATCATCATTTATGAACACTCTATAACCCAGAGCAGTCAGAAAACTGCTAAAATAGCAACATGACAGTAGAACAGTTATAAAAACAAATGATAAATTTCCTGCATCTTTGACCTATATCAACTTGCCAGGCATTTCTTTGCAGTTCAAAAGAAAATATCCTGGTGAAAACTCTTACTGAGAGTTTATAGAAGTGCTCGGAATAAACAGAGTGATTTGCACTTCTTCTGTAACTTTGTGTGCTGTGCAGGGTCCTGGGCAGTCATTTCCATAGGAAATACCAGGATTGCATTTCCTTCCTCTACCTGGAGACTACAGAGTGTCATGTTAAGGATAATGCACATAATTCATCCCATCATTCCAAGCACAGTTAGAAGCAAATCTTAATTTACCACATCTCTAAGGAGAAATGGCAGAGAAACTGTCATTTATGGGCACTTATCCAAACTAATCATCATTTGGACTTCTTTTTGCCTGGATGTCCCTTGTCCTCCGTAGCTCTGCTTCATGTTGAACTTGACCTAAGCCAACAGCACCCAAAACCATTTCAATCTGCTTTATTTCCTTTATTTGAATTTGAGTTTATTCTTAAGTCTGAATTAAATAGATTTTTCTTTTGAGAGAGAGACTTTATAGTCTAATGAGAAAACACAGATGGCAGGAAAACAAATTCCTATATCCTGAATTTCACTAGAAAATGGAAATAACAAGAGGATTGAATTGCTGTAGACTTCTGCAAAGCCTTCCCGGGGCCCACAGACGCAAGGGGCAGCAGCACATTTGGGCAGAATTTATTCAGCTTTGGCCACAATTGGCTGTGCTGCCAATCCGTTACACAAGTGTGACAAATGAACAGCCAGAAAACACCCATTCAGATTTTCTGCCCTCACGCAGCCACACACCAATTGCGGAAATTCATCAAAAGCAGCAGTTATTTTTGTCACAGACTCTGAATGCAAGTGCTAAGAGTACAAAAAATCCAAAAAACCAGAACCCCAATTTTTTTCTAATTGCAGGCTTTGGAAAAAAATAGATCTCTAACTAATATATATAATGAATGGATTAGAACCTCCTAACCAGTTTTCTTCATCTGGGACCCCACGCATCTGTTGTGTCAAAAATGTGTATGACCTGGGAAACGGTGGCTGTGTTGGAATGTGCCCATGATTTAGACTTGATTTTAGAAGCAAAACTTGGAGAGATAATAGAAAAAAAAATAAAATATCAAACCTAGAGACTGTATTCTCAGAAGGAAAGGAGCAAGGCATAAGATTGTTCTGTCAATACTAAGGAATTCATTTAATCCTGCCAACTAAACAATGGAAAAGTAGAAAGCGTTCCCGGGTAAATGAGAAACAATTGTGCTCTTCCAATAGGGAATTTTGAAACAACATAGAGGCTCTGCAGCATTTGTGCAGCTGTCCCAAGGCCGCTTCCCACCACTGATGGACAGCAGCTTCCACTCCCATCTCGGGAGCGCTCGAGGTAGAGAGCAGACATGGTAATGAATATGGGCATGGGAAATGAAATGCCATTCAAGGGCTTTGTTTCCCCTTCAATCAAAGACAAAAATGATTCTGTCCAAACACTGACTCTGTTGCTTTCTTTAGAGATATTATATTTGGAAAAATATTTGGTTATCCTGTCAAGAACATTAAAGTATAAACAGATGTGCAGAGTGGAAAGAGAGTAAAAGTAAAAAAAAAAGCGATTTTCAGGCATATAAATGACTTTGCTTCAGCAGCAGAAGGGTCATGAATATGAATAGTGCTGAATTCTAGAGAAGCCATTTGTCATTATTAAAAGTAGTGCTTTGTCAACACAAAAATCTCCCTCCCAGCTTCCTCTTAGCCACACAAACAGCTGCATTATGGGATTCATTATCGGGGAATGGGGCTCTGGCTCAGGAGGGACAAGCCTGCAATCCATAACGGGAGGCTGCTGGGGTGGGAAAGGGATGAGCCACTCCAGACTGAAAGAGGCAGTGCTGCTGCCAGCCTGGCACGGAGCTGCTGGGGATTAGCACACCAAAACCCGGCAGGTCTGCGTTCCTCAGCCCCGCCATCCCATCTGCACAGCCGGACATCCAAGGGGCTGCCACGCAGATCCCGTTCCGGGAGCCTGCACTCCGAGCGTTTTCTGAGCAAGATGGAAAACCGCGGAGGAGCACAATTCGGTTTTGTGGGAGACAGGCGTGCGGGAGAGCAATAAATGCACTTCCACGTGCCTGCAGGGACACCACGGATTGCCCGACGCCGCTCTGTTAGGCACGAGTCCGAGCTACAGCCCTTGCATTAATTCCTCCCTTCTTGCAAATCTGATTTAAGAGGTGTAAAGGCAAGGAAAAAAGTTGCTAAAGACAGTAAGCATCAGTTTCCTCTCAGAGGAACAGAATTCCCACAAGAGCCATCTCTGGCTCCTGGCCTTTCCAGCAGTGGGCCAGGGCCAACCAAGCAGCAGGAGAAAAGGACCTAAAGGGGAACGTGGATCCTATTCAGTTATGTAATGGCTGAGAGTATGAGGTGGAACACATTTATACCTAAGTTTGGTAATGGATTTTTTCAGTGTAAGTGCTTGATCAATGGACAGGGAGAGTTTCAGACATCAACAGAAAGGAATCAGCCAATATTTTATTTCCAACACAGGATTGCCATCCTTGAGATTGTGCTGCACTTCAGCTGTGCCTTCCAGAGGCAGGTGGCTAATCTTAGTCCAAAAATAAGTGCTTTTAGCTAAAGCTGTGCTAAGTTAGGCAATTACAGAAGGAAAAACCTCTTTATTATGCAATAATAGGGCTGTGCATCCAGAGCAAGCACACAAACTCTGAGTACAGAATGCAGTTTCAAGGCACTGCTTTATGTTCCAATAATTTTTTAAGGAAGCCCTTTGTTTCTCTCTACTAGCTACTGTAGGGGTCATTTTCTATATAACACAAGCATGCATATGCAAACATTCTGTAGAGAGAAAACACTGTGTATCTGAAGTCTGGATACAAGAGATGTTAAAATCAGAACTTCCCTGAGGTCTGAGGGTCACAGGTGCCTCTGCTCCTGTCCCTGTAACCCCCAATGCCAGCCCCGAGCCTCTCAGTAGCATCACACCAGCTCAGCACACTCCTGGGCTGTTACATTTTCCATGGATAGGTGCATCCACATGAAAACAAGCTCATGTGTCCCTCCATGCTCTAAACACGAAGAGTTAAAACCCATCACCTTTTGTCTCAAGTGATTTGGAGGTAGATGGCAAAGAATTAAATCCCATTTTATTCCATGAATAATGCAGCATACCTGGAGATTTTTCACTTCCAAAAAGACCAACAGAGCAAAAGAAGTCAAGAGAGATGCCCAAGATCTTTTGACTCCATGAACAGTGATTAATTGGATCTTTTAAATTTGTTTGCAGCCTAATGAAACTCCTAGAATAAGCTAATACTCATCTCCTACAAGTACATTTTAACATTAAAAACAATCTCATCCATTTTCAAGTGTAAACAAAGCACAAAGAACACACGGATTTACTTGCATACTTCAGTTGCTGCAATAATATTAGATGTCATTGGCAGACCCTTTAGTGCTCATTAAACAAATGGTGATATTCTCCAACATTTCCTACAAGTGTTTTCCTTCTCATCACTTTAAAACAGTTTGCAGGATAGACTTTTCACATTTGCAGGAGGTGAACTAGCTGGAACTAGCAAGGATCTGTTTGTGTTGGCTGGGGGGGGGTTTCGTGGGGAGAGGATGATTTATTACCTTCCTTAGAAGTTTCTGGGGTAGTACAGAGAGACATGCACCAAGTGTAAGGCAATTTTAAGATCCACTCTGTTTACATCAAATACTTGGCGTCATAAAATGCACAGGCACTGGAATCCACCAAATCAATCCACAGAAAAAAACAACTTGTACAGTTTCCAATCTCTGCTTAGCCGAGGCCCAGAGCAGAATAAAAGCAAAGAATAAATTACCTCTTGTGGCATAAATTGTGCAGAACACAAACCCACTGCAGAAGGGCCATGGGGGACACTTTCTCCTAAGCTCCTTCTGTCTCCCCCTTGGAGAAGTACTAAAAGCCTTGTCAATAATTTAGCAAATTAATGGACACATTTTCAACCATTGGGGGCTGATGGTTAAAGAAGCACTGCCTCGGCACAGCAAGAGGGTGAGAGTGGGAAGCTGGTGGCTTCTTATCCCCTGATGTGCTAGGGACAAGCCTGGGACAACAGAGCAGGAAGCTACCTGAGGGAAAGCTTTCTCCCCAGGTGGGTCAGTGATAACAACCTTCCTGAGACACACACACAGGTATTTCAAAGCACACCTCCAGCATATCTGACCCCACTCCAGGCTCCAAAGGAGCGCTGCCTGAACACTGTCCCCCATACCTGGGCTGTGCAAGGCACCACTCAAACCACACCCAGCTGCCCTCCAGCATATTAATTCAGTTAATTTTGAATTTAAAAACACAAAATTCGCCGACCTGAACGCAGCTCCTGTAGCAGCTTTCAGAGGAGGAAGGTGCACATGCTCTCCTGCAACCTCTTCTTTGCTGCTCCCACATGACTTTATAGACTACTTCCCATTGCTAATTATCCGAAGTGAGGCTCACCTGGACATAGCTAGCTCTCTGCAAAGCAAACCATTTACCTGAGAATCAGGTGTCCTCACTGTTGATCGCTGATTTCTTCAGAACGAGGTGCTTCAGTCCCCGAAAGCCACCCAGCTTACACCCCCACCCCTGCCTGCAGCTGTAACCAAATTTCACCGTCAGTCCATCCTGTCTCAGGCCAATGCACTGACTAAAACAGCACAGTGACAACATTCAGTGTGGTGCCACGTTCATAAAATTAAATAATGACAATCTACAGGTAAACCAGCCACAAAACTGAGTTTAATCACCTCGTGGAAATAAAATGCTGGGAAACATATTTGTCACATAATTCTTATAAACTCTCTTTATCCCTCTGAAATAAATCATGACACCTATGAAGCAGTGGCCATGTAAATGCTGATAAAAAGACAGGAGTTATATCAGCTTTAAGGAGGAAAAAAAGACAGGCATACTTAGCTGAGATATCATCATTCCCAAAGCCTGGAGGGGTTTCTCTGTCAGAAGTTACTCTCCTACTTACAGCCACGCTGTTGTAAGCAAACCAGCCAGCACTGGGGGGAGAGAGCATATTGGATTTTTGGTGTGCCATGCCTGAAAGGCCCCTCTTGCCCTCCAGATCAGCATCTTCATGACCCACCTGTCCAACTATGGGAACGACCGCCTGGGCCTGTACACCTTTGCCAACCTTGCCAGCTTTGTCAAGAGCTCCACAAACCTGAAACTGCAGACGCTGCCCCCGGTGCAGCTGGCTCAGAAGTACTTCGAGCTCTTCCCCGAGCAGACAGACCCCCTCTGGCAGGTAAAGTCCCCTCCTCTTCCTCCTCCAGCTGCAATCTGCTCGTTGGAATAAGCATCTTTTCCTCTAAAAAGGCCTTTTAGAGAATGGGAATGTGATCTCAATGATGTAATTTCCTGGTTCCACGTACCCGCCTCTTCTCTTAACCGGAATACCATGAGCCACACTGTGCTTTTGGCTAAGCAGGCGTAAATCCAGGGTGGCCCCAAGGAAACCTGTGCAGTTATTTAGGGCTTATGCTGGCAAAAATGTGCAGAAAATTTGCCCTATTATTTTTGGCCCAGCTACAAAGGAAGTATAAATCTACAGTATTTCCACTGGGCTGCAGCAATTCCCATCAGTTAACGATTTTCTCCATCGTATTTTGTTAATTTTATTCACCAGCAAAGTGACTCCATTACCAGTCAACACTATGCAAAAGGGGCATCTCTATGATAACTGCTTTGAAGAGCAGCCAGTCCCAACCTCTTCTGCGGGGCCTTTTGTTCACAGGTTTTTATTTTGCATTCATAGGTAGTAGAAAGATAAGGAGATGAATAATATCCCACATTTCTATTTTGTCCTTCCCTTTTGCATGCTCATGTAAGTTAAAATTGGCACTAAGCCCCGTGCTTCTGAAACCATTCTGACAGCTCAAAAAGTAATGCCTCGAAGCTATTCAGAGGCTTCCATTTTAACCTCAAATGGAAACGTGATTAAATCAATGTTTCAATCTTTTTTTTCCCCTTCTTTTTCTTTTCTGCTAATGACTGAACCCAGTCCTCCGTCATTAAAAACCATTATACACACACTGTGGGATTTTACTACTCAGGGTAGGGCTCTGGCATTAGTGCATAACATCGAGAACCTGCAAAGATTTAGGATCCCCCCAGTGTGATGTCCACAACCACCTTTTCTCCTTCAGAACCCGTGTGACGATAAACGACACAGGGATATTTGGTCCAGAGACAAAACTTGTGACCACCTACCCAAATTCCTGGTGATAGGACCCCAGAAAACAGGTAAGAAGCACAAGTAGAGCTTTTAAAAAGTTTCTGCAAAGTCAAAGGTGCTTTATTTTTTTTTAATCTTGCCTAATGGCATCTCTTTTTGTTGTCATAGGAACAACAGCCCTTTATTTATTCCTTCTGATGCATCCTTCCATTATCAGCAATCTCCCCAGCCCAAAAACTTTTGAGGAAGTTCAATTCTTCAACGGCAACAACTACCACAAGGGAATTGACTGGTAAGAAGGATGACAAAAACAAGGTGTTCATTCTTCATACATGGAAAATCACAATGGAACAATTCCAGGAGCAGGTGTGACATCGCCTTAATTACAAGATGAATTCGTTAGGCTTGGAATTATCAGACAGAAAGAGAATCTAATTGATAATGATGGGACATTTAATCATGCCCCTAATTTTGTTTAGATATTACAGTAAGAATTTTCTGAGTTTTCACACAAATGAATGCAGGAGGCAGCTCTGTCATGATTTCTGTCTTCATGATTTCTGCTATGCTGAATAACATCTCTCTCTTGTCATAGCTGTAGCTGCACTGACTTACGCTCTGTTCCTTCCAAAGTGGCTTTTCATGAAGTAAGGTTCAATTCATCTCTTCACGAGAATCCATCCAATCAATTTTAAATGGAAAAGACCATTCAAAGGCAAAACTCAAATCTTGCATTCTGAAAGCGTCCAAAAGCAAAGATATGTCAGTTCCAAAATGAAGTACTTCAACAATGTTAAAATTAAACAGTTTGACATTTAAATGTTGACATTAAGTGTTGACATTTTGAAGCTTTTCCCATCTTTTTTCTGCAGCTAAAACTGAACTCACTCCAAACTGGTGAAAGATATCACTTTGACACTGAAGTTATTAGCAAAAATCCCATCCATCACGGGAAAAACCTAATTACCAGATTTCATGAGGGCTTTAGCTATTACAAGCACCACCTAAGAGCCAAGATGCATTCCCATTATTCCAGTCTGGGCTGAGCTGAGAAATTCAATTTTGCTTCTTGAGAATTATGTCTGAAATTTCACCTTCTCACCCACCATGAAACGGGAAGCACGGGGACGTGACCCTTTTGTGCTACTGCTAATTCTAACGAGTCCCTTCCCCTCCCAGGTACATGGATTTCTTCCCCACTCCTTCCAACATCACCACCGACCTCCTCTTTGAGAAAAGTGCCAACTATTTCCACTCTGAGGAAGCTCCCAAGAGAGCTGCTTCCCTCATCCCCAAGGCCAAGATTATCACCATCCTCATCGACCCGTCCGACCGCGCGTATTCCTGGTACCAGGTACGGAATTCCTTGCCTCAAGGAATGAACAGTGGAAGCAGTGGCAGGGGGTGATGGCCAGCATCGGTGGGAGTCTGTGCCCTTGAGCAGGTGACGGGAGTTACTGCACAGCACTGGCACTGTGTGGAAGCAGGAGGATGCTGGATGCCAGCTTTTGCAGTTGGCACCTGTGACACCGGTGTCAGAAATGATGAAACTTCCCAGCACGGAGCTGCCACCAGCTGTAAACAAACAGTTTAATCTCAATTACAGCTGACAGGGCAGAGAGGGAGAGCAGTGCTCCTTGCCCAGGGAGATGCACAGGGAATAGGAGCGTGGCCCAGCCAGGGAATCAGAGCTCTTGATGCTGAGGATCTGGCACCGCATCCCTTCCTCCGGCGTGTAAGCTCAGCAATGTGCAGCGGCGCACGAATGGACCCAGTGCCTCCTGAAGTTTCCAAGGAGTTAAAAAGAGCTATGTCCGGAGACACTGGCTTTTTTCTCTCCTTGGAAACAAAAGCAAGCCTGTTGTTTTCTCCAGGAAACTCCAGGATGCTCTTCCTTGCCTTTTACTGAGCCCACACCCTTCCGTAACAAAATCTGCACTATTTAAAACCTCTATTTTTGGAGAAATGTATAAGCATGCTTGTGAAATATGGCGTAGCCATCCACATAAAGGAAACACTAAATGCAGTGTTAAAATAGTCACAGATTAATAATGTCGGAATAAGCATGAAAGACATCATTTCTGATACTGCCAGGAAGTTCTGCAAGGAATAAAACACGGCCAGGGGCTGCGGTTTGCACCCTTGTAATATCTCACTGGCACCTTTGCCGCTGCCAAGGCAAAGCAGTAGAACAATGACTCCTCAGTCCTCAGGGGAGCCTTGGCTGAATGCCGGCCCCGCCCTGCTTCCTTGGCCCCATCCTTCTCCTACCTGGCAGCGGGGCACTGCGGGGGCTGCCAGCACAGCCCTCCTGGCAGCTCCGGGAATATTTAAGGCTTAATCTTCGGCATCCTTGTGAAATGTGTTCCGCTATCTCCCACCAGCACCAGCGCTCCCACGAGGACCCCGCTGCCCTGAAATTCAACTTTTACGAAGTCATCACCGGCAGCCCCTGGGCGCCATCGGAGATGCGGGCGCTGCAGAAGCGCTGCCTGAGCCCCGGCTGGTACGCGCTGCACATCGAGAGGTGGCTCGCACACTTCCCTGCCTCCCAGGTGAGGGACGCTGGGGCCCGCCCTGCTCCCTGCGGCTTGGCACGTCCCGGAGGACGCCCCGAGGCTCCTGCGGCCCGAGACGTTATGGGAAGGTCTGACAAATTAATTTCGAGAATGCCAAGGCTTTTTCTAAAAAGAAATTTCATCCTGCTTCCCACTCAGTCCCTATCATAGAAAGCTTCACATTTATTTGGTCCTGATAGGGAACTGGCCTTTCTCAGGGCTAGAGCACAGACTCCTTCTTTTACCCCCTCTTCCTTCAGGTATTTTATTGAATTGTCTTTTATTACCTTTCCCATGAAAAACTTACCCAAACACGTCGACCTAAAGAATATTTCCATTGCTAAAGTAATAATAATAAAATAACCTAAAGCAAACCTTTTAGTACTACAAAGTACATGCATTGGCACTCTTTATCAAGGACACGGTCGTATGTCAGTTCATATCTGTACCTCCTGTAACACAAAGTTGTAAAAGGCTGTCTAATGAGTGAGCAAATGAACAAGGATTCCCAGAGACTGCTCTGTGTAGGACAAAATTTTGCTGCAAGGAGGCAGAGCTGAGTGTTGCCCACTTTGTCAGGGATCTGGGGAAAAAAAAACTACAAAAAGAACTAGAAGCTCTGCCTTCTTGCAATCCTCATTTTTTCTTTTTATACAGCCTCAGCTGTACTACAGAGAGGAGAAGCAGGTCAATCCCATTTCCAGGAGAAGAGAGAAAATCTCAGTTAGTCATTTACTTCCCTGTTTCATCTCTGGCCTTTCTACTCTTTCATAAATGGGGAGGGAGTCCTGCCCGGAGCTGCTGAGCTCGCAGCAAGGGCAGTACTGTCCTGGGAACAAACAGGCCACGTCTCCTCATCACCCACCTCATCCCAACTTATTCCTCCCGTGCCCTATTCCCCGGGCTCCTCTGCTCTCACCTGGAGCTGCTGCCCTCTCTCCTCAAGATTTCCCACAGATGCATCATAAATCTCAACAATATTTTACGTTCTTTCCTTCTATCTTTTTGTCAGAATTCTCTGAGCCTCAGGTTTGGCTTGGGAGGTTTAACTCCTGCATTTGAACAAGGTGCCCACACAGTTACAAGGTGCCCACCTATGCAAATTCAACTGAGTAAAGTAAAAAACAAGCCTGAAAAGGAATTCATCCGTATGAATGTTATTAGCACTGTACAAAGCCACGTGCTAATTTAAATCTAGGTTGTCACAGAAGTGAACTAATGCCGTTACTTTGTTAACCTTAGTCCTGTTTCCAAATAAGTGCCATATATATTCCTACAGTTGCTCATTATTGATGGACAGCAGCTGAGGAGTGACCCTGCTACTGTGATGGATGAAGTGCAGAAGTTTCTGGGAGTCTCTCCTCATTACAATTACTCTGAAGCCCTAACGTGAGTATATTCCTTTTCTGTCTGCCCTGTGGGATCCCAGGGTACATCCCCTCCCACCAGGATCCCTTGAATATTAATTACAAACAGACAACATGTCAGGAGTATGATAACTTTGAAAAGCTTGGGGTTCTCTTCCGTCAGTCTCCGGGAGCTGAAGCCTGGGGTGTCAGGCGTGGAAAGTTTGGCTTAAGTGTTTTTATCATTCCAACAGAAGCCTTATGGCAGACGTTGGGTTAGAGGCACTCGTTCCCTAATCCCATTCTCCTGTCTGGATTTCCATGTACGGTTGACACTCCTGCAGGGGTGGGAGTGGGCTGAATTCCCCTCTCTCCTCATAGTCCAGCAGAAAATTGTAAGAAGCTTTTGCCCTGAGCCTCTCCATGTGAGGAGCATCATCTCCTTACAGCCCCAGCCCTGGGATATCTGTGGGCTGGGAAGCCTGGCACTGCAGTGGAGGCTTTTCCAAGTCCCTGTGCAAGCAGAGTGCACGAGCCAGCACATGGAGTGGGAAGCAGAAAAGCCTCTACCTCACCTTCCTTGCAGGCTGGGCCCGAGGGAAAACACAGCCGTGGACTTTCCAGCTGCCCCACACTGCTCCTCTCTGCTTAAAATTACCATGTAACGTCTCCTCTCCTGGGAGGGTTCAGCTCATTTATATCATAGGTTCAAAGTAAGGCTTCAGTGCTTAAGAAAGGTGCTCTGCCAAAACCTTTTTCTAAAGGAAGAATTCTGGATTTCAGAATGCAATTTTTTAAGCCGCTGAGTTCCAAAGCGGATGGAAGAGAGGAGGAGTCTGAGCCCAGCACTGAGCTACTGATGTTTGAACGACTCACAGCTTCACATCTGCAGTGCCTTCTGCTGGGGTTTTAAAATACACACCCACAGACATACATCTTCCTTTCTGGAACTAAATTAAAGTCTGTGGAGTCACATAGCAGGAAGAAATTTGGCCTCTCACACTGGTTTGGACAGGAAAAAAATGGATTGTAAACAGATCCATAAAACTATGCACTCCCTGTTTAGAGGCATCAAGAATGCAAATGTGCTGTGGAAGCAGACACTTCTGCACGGATTTGGGATTGACGGGGAAAATGCATTAAAGTATGTAGCTGCTTTCTGGTAGAGCTTGTCAAAGGGGAGAAGATTGCATAGGCTTGTTCCTAGTGATTCCTGCCTAACAACTGCACACCACACATTTTTAAAGGTGTCAGGAAGCAGCCTAAGGACCCAGTCCCATGAACAGCACTGAGCAACAAGTCCATCACCCTGAGGAATTACGTGAGAGCCTTACAGGAGAGTAAAATGAACCCAGGCAGAAGAGAGGCTCTATCCAGAGCCACAGCAGGGGAGAGCAGGGGACACAGGCAGGGCTCGAGGAAAGCACAAGATTAGAGGAGTGTGCTTAGGAAAATGTTTTCCCTTGGAGGGCGGCTACATTCTGGTAGAGACTAAGAGAAAGATCCTCATGGTGGCATTGCTTGGTGCTGCCCTCACAGGCGTTCCCTGCCTCTGGCATCAGGTACTGCCTTCCCAAAACCCTGCCTGTCCTCCAGGCCTTATCTGTGGGGAAGGGAAGATAACCGGGCCTCCAGAGGTTTCTGCTGACAGCTCTAAAACGCTCCCCTGTAACTTGAGCCTTAAGGCTAGCACCGTTTTTAAATAAATACTTCCACAGTGCCCAATTACATTTACAGAAGCCCTGAGAGTTCCATGATTTCTGAACGCAGAGGGTTGACTTCAGCCCGAGCTGTCTCACCTTCTTTTCCCCTTCCCAAATTTGCACATCCTTTTCATAATGTTCAGTAAGCTCCTTCTGAGGCAGAAAGATTGTTTGGGGCTTAGTTTTGCGGTTTTCCTCCTACCCAGCACACGATATTGCTGCTCCTCTTGGGAAATTAATGCAAGGCAGCTAAAGCACTTCACCATGCAAGGAGCAGATGGGAAAGGCCAAAGCAGAAATGAATCTATCATCAATATACCCATTTAATCAATGATTTATTTGTTTTTAATTGATACAGCTACAGAGACAATTTAGGAAACAAAGGTCAGGCCTGCATTAATAGGCTGGGCAAGAAAAAACCCGTGAAGAAGGTTCACCCTTCTCCCGAAATTCGTTCACTTCTGTACAGCAGCAAATTGCAACATGGTGCATCCATGTTGTAGGGACAGAGCCAGGGCAGAAAGGTGGTGTGTAACTAATTAACTCCATGTCCCAGCCAATTATCCTTCATCCTTTTCAAACATCTGCTGAGTAGCAGGAATGTGCAGCGTTTGGATTTTTATGCCTGCTGCAAGTCCCACAGCAATAAATTCCAAACTTAACGCCACGTGCTGCTCGTTTCTCAGCGAGTGCGTGTTTCCAAGCCTTAATGCAAACCTCCTCTATCTCTGCATCTCAGACATCACAATTAAATTGCATGTTTGAGATAAGGCTGCTAAGACAATGTTTATGCTACAAGGCCATCTTAGGAACGAAAATGGTGTTTAGATGCAGTGATAGGGAGCCGCCAGCTTCTCAGGAGGGTTAAATCATCAGCACCCAACCAGTGCTTCCTTAGGAGAGCTGCAGATCGACGCTTCACCCTCTGTGCTGGACAAGTAGGGCAAAAATTGGCCAGTGGGAATAAAGCACAATGGGAAAAATTTCCTGCCTTGAGTTACTTCCAAGGCAGATTTGTGGGGAAAAAATGAATCCTCAGAGTTTCCACAGGAGAGGAAAGCTGCTTCCCACTCTGTCCTCAGAATTCCGGTCTTCTAGAGAGATGTGTGCAGCAATAATTATCGGCTAACCCTGATGTCTCAGTAGCCAGGAGATGTTTCTGTAGCAAGGTCTTTTAAAAGATATGATCCTCTATAGGTTTGACCCTCAGAAAGGCTTCTGGTGCCAGTTATTGGAAGGAGGGAAAACAAAGTGCCTGGGGAAAAGCAAAGGTCGGAAATACCCCCCAATGGACCAAGAGGTAAGGGCTTTTCAGAAATTTAGGGGAGCATTTTTAATATTGACCCCGAATAAACGCACTGGGTTTTGGTTGTTTTTTTTTTTTTTTTTTTTAATTTGTTGTATTTTCCCTGGGCTGATATTTTTAAAAGTCAGAACCTTGAGCTTGGAAAGAGAGGGCAATAAGCGCCCGCTGTGCGAGCCCTCTGCGGGAGCAGTGCCTGTCGGGTGGGTTTCCTCCATCCCTGATCCTGGTTTGTGTTTCCCCCTTCTCAGTCTCGAGCCTTTCTGTCGAGCTACTACAGAGAGCACAACGTGGAGCTGTCCAAGCTGCTGCACAGGCTGGGGCAGCCGCTGCCCTCGTGGCTGCGGCAGGAGCTGCAGAAGGTCAGGTAGCACCGCGCGGGGACCCCGGCCCGGCCCGATCCTGCCCCCGCAGCCCCCCGCTCCTCCGGCTCACTCGGGACCTCACGGACACCGCTCTTCCCAGCAAAAACAAACCGACAAACCATAAGAGAATAAAAGAAAAAACTACCCCAAACCCGACAACTGTTCGTATGCACGTGCTGACAGTGGAGTAGCGTCGAGCCCTTTTGTCAGCTCCCAGGAAAGCGCACGGAGCTGCCTGGCATTCCCCTTATCCAGACCGGGATCCGTGCAGAGCCTCGTTCCTCCCGTCACCAGGACGTACCAGAAACTGTGTGTAGGACGGACCAACCTCGGATTGACGAATTGCAGTCTGTCAGGACACGGGCGAAGGATGCGAACGTCTCTCGCTGGACTGGGAGGTT
Source organism: Callaeas wilsoni (assembly GCA_013398955.1). Taxonomy (NCBI): domain Eukaryota; kingdom Metazoa; phylum Chordata; class Aves; order Passeriformes; family Callaeidae; genus Callaeas; species Callaeas wilsoni. Next base: position 62,446 of record VWPU01009150.1, read on the forward strand.
GGTCATCCGCTGGGCTTTTTCCGCATTTGTTTTCAAACCCTTTTAAGTCCCAGGCGGGCCGTGCAGGCAGTGCGCTGCCCATAGCCTGACACTGACAGTTCTGTTTCCGTCCACAAAGCAGTGTTGTTGCTCTGAAGCCTTCGGACGCTGGGTGAGTCATCTAGGGTCTCAGACTGCAAGCTGTTGCAGAAAAATAACTTTAATGACCTTTTTTAAAGGGTTTGGGCACAAACTACAGACTGCTGAAGCACAAACTCTCTAGACTTTCGTGGAGGTGAAAGGACAAACACAGCCATTGTATATCACATGTACATGTATGGCATAGATATCTTCATTCCTGAATATCTACCCAGTGTATCTCTAGCTCAGACACACACTTAGTTTTAAATATCTGCTTTTTGTACCCACAGGGAAATGAAAGGGTTGTTTACCAAAAATATGACACAAACTGTTCTTTGGTTCTCAGAGCTCTGGGGGCAAGGTCAGCAAGGCTGGGCAGAAACTCCTCGTTTGTCCTGTACAGAGGTCATTCCTCAAATCTGGAAGTGGCAAACGCATGTATTTGTATGTAACATACAAACTCACACTCCCTTATCTTACAGCACTGATAGCACCACAGATGACTGGAGTAATAAGAGCTTTGGATAAGTAAGGCTTGGTCAGAGAAGAATATCTAAATGGACCATTTGATAGAATTACAGCTGTTAAAATGCATTAAAATTGGCTCAGCTTTAATTAAAAGAGGACTGCTTAACTTCTTGATTAAAAGCTAAACAAACATGACATTGGATTCAGGAGTTTTTCAAGGAAATGAGACAAACACTATAAAGTCCAGAAAATTATTTCATGTTCTTAGCATTTTCATTTAGAAAGAAGAGAACTCTGTCTCTCCAACTCTCAGCTCTGTAGTGGCACCATGTCCTGAAAATACACCGGGTATTTTATACCTCGCTGTTATTTTTTAAGTTTGAATGGGCCTCACATTTCCGAGCGATCCCGCGTTCCGTTGAAAACTGACATTTGAATTGACTTCATTATGTGTCATAAAGATGAAATAATAGTGTTTCCAAGTTTCATTCCCTCCACTTGTAACAGGACCCATCAGCAGAGAATTTCTCTGGACCACCGTGTGACAGAGGAGCCTTTGTGAACTGTCTGGAAATGATCTCCATTGCTTTTATGCCTTTTTATGTCCCTGACCACGTAATTGTTGGGATTTTTACAGACCAGCATAACAAAGGCAGCAAAAATGAAACAATTATTCATGGCAAGAGGGCTGTGGCTGGGAAAGATCGTGCTGGTCCTTCTTTCCTGTTCGTAAGCCGCAGGATTCCCGTCCTTCACGTGCTGCAGGCTGTAAATCAGTAAGAGTTTTACACGCTGCTGCAGAGGGGCTGCAGCTGCAGCTTGCTCCCATTCCCCGGGAAATGCCGATTCCAGAAGTCTCGGCACACTGAGGATGCGACCCTGTGGGCCAGACCCAGGAGTCAGGCCCGTGGCAGCAGATTTGATGATTAAAGCAGGGCTTTGGCCCTCAGAAAGCCGAGCTCGTATAATTGAGGGTGTCTTTGAGCGAGAAGCAATCAGAACGGAATCCAAACCCCTCTAAATTATGCATTGACCTCTCAAGGTCTAAAATAAAGTTGCGGGATTAACTGCTCCGAGATGTTGTCTAATAAACCAAATTTCCTCTCTGATAGGGGAGCAGGCTGCCGAGTGTCCCCAAAACAATTTAAAATGGCAGAATTAGAAATTCTTGGGGGAGGAAATGGTTGTGTAATGAAAGCGCTGATGGGTCCAGACTCTCTGATGTGATAATAAGGCAGTGGGGATGTGCCCTGAATACAAAAGCAGGAGCTGAGTGTTTTCTCCTCTTCCTTCCCCCCTCGCCCCCTGCTCCCTTCCCTCCCCATTTTGAGTCAGGGAGATGGGGAATCTTTCATCCCCCGAACGATCAGCCGAGAACAAATGGGGTGTGGGGTGCTCATTTCCCCTCTGCTGGGCCACCCAAAAGGGAAACAGCAACCAGTCATTTAGTTCCCATCAGTAATGAATTATGTTTATAACAGGCTTAAAATTGGGGTTTCTAACAGGAATATGAGTGTGTGACATCTGTGTCGAACAGGTACAGCACAGGCACATAAATCAGCAGTGACCACGTGTCTAATTTTATGTACTTAAACGAGGCTAAGTTTGGGTTCTCTTTTACATAACTGTGTTCCTGGGACAGGAATTTCCCTGTCAGACAGCATTTCTTACACTCTCTTTATTTCTCTTTTTGTGCTTCCAGTTCATCCTTTTAGTGCGACTGCAAAGGTGTGGACCTGCCCACGGACTCGATTCCTCCATCACTCTCCTATCTAGAAAAGCTGCCAAAAAGAAATAAGGATTTTGCAAGCGACACAGATTCTGAAGTGTTCAGTGCTCCAGTGACTGGATAACTTTTATAAGACTTACTATGATTTCTGTAGTATTTCAGAACAAAGGACATCCTGTTGACAGAGCTGAGGAAAAACTTCACTGTCTTGCCCAAGCTCTATTTTTTTATTTTTAATTTTTCTTTCCCCACCTACGTGATGACAGCAGATCCAGTTAAACAAATACTTGGTGTTGAAGCAGAAGGAATCAAAAGAAATTTTGATCACTCAAAGTATTTTTGGTGGGGAGGGTGGTGAGGGAGGTCAAGGGCTGTATTTGCTGGAATTGTTTTAAATAATTGATGTGCACACACCTGATTATCGATTCTTCTCGCTGCCGCAGAATAAACACTTCTGATGGTACATGACAGAGAGAGCTTTTCTTCTTTCCTTAAATCCTCTTTCCCATTTCCTGAGCCAAAATCTGCTCTTTGACGGCCTCTGCCATGTATTTCAAATTGTGCACCTTCCCAGCTTCTCCTGCCTCAGCATCTCCCCGAGGCTTCCGCCTGCCCTGGGCACATCTCTGACAATGTGGGTTTCCTGGCAGTGCCACTGAGCTCCTCCTCCTCTTCCTCCCAGGCAGGGAACATGGATTCAAGCAAGTCTGACACTTCAGCGTTTGTTGCACACATTTCTGGGCCTGCCCTCCCAAAGTTTTGCCTCCCTGCACCCCACAGGAGTGGGACATGCAGCAGCCCCAAGCAAGCTCTTGCCCTAATTAAAAATAATTTCCCTCTGCTCCATTTGAGGAATCTTAAAAGGCCTTGATTGCAGCTACTGCAAATTCCTCAAACTGTGCACTCAGAAGTACGAGACAGATTTTTTTCCCTCCCTAAAATCTCATAATGCTTCTATTTTTTATCATAAAATATTCATTTGTTTTACTGATCTGTGTCAGAATGAGGTTAAATCATATCAGAGTATCAGAGTCAAGGATTCTTTCTACAAACCTTACAGAATAGCAAATTCCACCTCGTGAAAGCTTCTATCATTGAGCAAATTAGAAATGACCTTACAGATATCTCACTACAAGTTTTGGCTTTTTCTTCCAGGTCTGCCTGGTACTTGTAGACAAAATTTTCAAAGGTAGCTAAAATTTTCGAAGTATTTTAGGAGTCTAAGTCTGTTTGTAAAAAAAAATAGACTTGTAGGCCCTTATAAACTAAAAATCAGCTGGCTTTCCACCAGGCTTTTCAGGCCCAGGCAAGTTTCCTGCCTCAGTCTGATTTAGTAAAACAACAGCAGAGTTCTTCCCAAAATTTACTACTTCCACAAAATTCATTAATCGGACTATTCCCTCCCAGAATCTGGAAACCTGGAAGCACCAAACTAGCTTGTGAGGTGATCTGTTTGTGTAAAGAGCTTTTTCTCTGTGAAAGGAGGAGAGGAGAGGAGAGGAGAGGAGAGGAGAGGAGAGGAGAGG
>VWPU01009150.1:66417-247519 GCA_013398955.1 Callaeas wilsoni
GAGGAGAGGAGAGGAGAGGAGAGGAGAGGAGAGGAGAGGCTCTTTGTCAGGCCTGTAAATATCCAAATCCCAGTCAGAAACTGATTTATAGAATGGCAGAAATGAATTCTGCAAATAATTTATACTCCTATTTCTGCTCATGAGGAATTAAAGACTTCCCAGGAAACCAGACTGATACTTGCATTTCAGTCATCTGCAGCTGCTGGGTGGGGAGAAAAACATTTAAAACATCTCGATAAACCCATATCTGCCACTTTGGGTGTGCAACGCTGTTTGTCCTGCTGCAGCTCCCTCTAACCAGACCCGGGCCAGTTTTATAGTGCTCCTATTTCTTTGGGAATGGGAACGTGACATGTTAATACACAAAACTGTCTCCGTCACAGAAGGTCAGCTGGGTTTATGGGCTGGTAGTTAGACCCATCCTGGGGTTTTCTCAGAGGTTATTTTCAGCCAGGGGAAGGTCAGCAGCGGGTGGAGTGGGATTTCTCAATCTAAGTTGTAATTCCATAAAATGCTGTGGGGGTTGAAAAGTCTGGTTTATAATTTGGGAGCTAATTGCATGCCATGGAATTGACCTTGTACTTGCCACTTCTCGGAGTCTGGTGGATGTTCTGCTGTCTTCCTGAACTTATCTGCAGCACAGATCCCCTGTTGGGTAATTTAGCGTCCCTTCAGAGGAGGAGATGAGCCACAAGGAAGAGCTGGATGTTCGAGGGAATGAGTTTTTACAGAACTCGCTCTGAGGCAGATATTTATTTACAGTTTTTCTTTAATTCTCTGTGTTTGTGTGTTTCACTGCTTTTGCCTCGGCTGAGGAATCATCTCCATATTAAATCTGCACGCCCTCCAAAGGCACACAATTCCCGTCAGCTTCGGTGACAATTAAATATTCTGGTGAAGGAGAGAATAAACCCACCAACAGAAAATGTTATTTAATGACATTGTAGCTGCAGCACATCTTCCTGCAGAGCTTTGTGTAATCACACCAAGTAAGCAAAGAGAAATTGTTCTGCAACGTGAAGCGTTTAAAATTTCATAAGCAATCTGATCCTAAAAAAAAAAAAAAAGCACAAAATCACCTTTTGGGTACCTTTTTATTTTAGGAGAAAGTTTTCTGTCTTAGATTTTGGGTTTTCTCTCTTCCTACAAGGAAGTACTGTAGCCTGCTTCCCTACTCACCCACACTCCTTGGGGCTACTTCTCATCATCAACATCTCTTCATTCACCTGCAAATTTCAATTCCAGCTGAATTTCTTCCTTGGGGAACTTCTGCTCCTTGCTTCCAGAGAGGAAAAATGCAGATCTGCCAAGGAAGCATCACTTGTCACTCCCTAGACCATACACACTTTAATTACTTTTAAGTTATCTCAGTGAATTAAGACAATGTGTTCTAGGAGTGTTCTGAGGATCTCTTTGATGCAGTTTTCCTGCCATATTCCCACAGTTTTCCCACTGTTCCAGTGCTCAGAAGCCAGGTAGGGAAGCTCCTTGGTCATAAAGCACGGCAGAGCTGGATGGCACGGCGTGTAAATCTGCCGTCATTAGGTTGGGAGCCGCAGTTAAATTATAAATTGTCATCCTAAGTAGGAAGAACATTTTTATGGATCCTGGCTCACCCTCTGCAGACTTCAGCTATTTCCAGTAACTGCCACACAGAACACACTAAAATTTGTCAGCTGCTTGGAAAAGGAGAGCTGAGCCTGGAGACTTAATTCCCTTCAATCTCCTTAAAAGATATGATCCGATACCTCGGGATGAAAGCTCAGGAAGGTACACGCAGGCAATCCAAAGCAGCCAGGACAATCAGAACGGACAAGCACCTCAACACAACACTAAAACTCATTTCTCCAAAGGTCACACACACACCCAGGAAGCCACTTCTTCTATTTCCCTCCGTGTTAGAAATGTGGCAAAAGAAGAAACATTTGGAGGCTTGCCTGGATCGCGGTGGGAAGGTGTCGTGTCAGGGCTTTAACACAGACCACATTGTCACATTCTTTCTAAAGCCCATCTCATGACGAGCAATTTTTTCCCCTCCCACGTGGGACAAGGCGAGACACAAAATTCTGACAGACGTGTTTTATATTGGTGACGTCCTGCGACGGTGTTTTGGCTCTGGTGTGCTAAACAGCTGTAGAACAGAGGATTTTTACTACCACAGGAGCCTGCTTGGCGGCTGAAGGTTTTAGTGTGGATCCTAAATCACCATTCCTGTAGTGCTGCAGATCCTTTTTTCCCAAATAGCTCCATATTTTCATAGATCCCAGGTGCTTTTACTTAAGGCTTGGCACGCTCACAGAACGGAGCCAACCACTAATCAGGCAGCGAGGTGAATTGCGCGGGGTGAGTGGATGAGCGGGCTTAAAACAGAGGCAGGTATCAGGAAAATACTGTAAACTAGAATGCTTGTTTATAGGGAAATCCCTAAGGAAAACAATTTTGTGTCCTCTGTGAAATCTCTGCTGTGTTTATAAAATTTACACAAAGACTTCACTGCTTTTACAGCTCTGACTTGTCTGAAAACTCCAGCTCTTAGGAATGGTCAGGAAAGCACAGGCTGGGCAATTCCTCACCCTTTCCTCCGCAGTCAGGTGCTCACACACCTGCACATGGACCCGTCCAGGTCCTGTTTCCATCCACGTTCCTTTGTAGATGAGAAACTCATTTTTGCCCCCCTTCTCAAAGACCACCCTGGAGAATCGAGCTCTGAGGGAAGGGAAGTGAAGCACTTACTGACAGCCCGCTCTGTGTGGGTTTTTTCCATAAAACATTATTTGACAAAATACTGAGTGCTAGAGTAAAAATATCCTTCGCAGACTTGACTTTGCCGTAGACCTATTTAATACTGGCACATTAAACACATTTTTATTTTACACATTAAAAATAATAATTCTGGACACTTAACAGTGACACAATGAAGACATTATAAAATTTGGTAATGTGCAATAAAACTACTTTCATAAGTGCCCAACCTTAAGTACATCCATTTTCTGGTTTCCTTCCAGTGTTAAGTTTTGCAGTCTTGCACCTTCAATTACAAAGCTTAGTGCCCATTTAAAATGACTCTGTTTTGCCCAGAGATAATTCCCTTTCATTTTGGCTGCCTTTTCCATTTGCCACCTGTTGATTAAAGGCCTTAATAATTTATTCCTTCGCAGCTTTGTTGTTTTTCCAATGGAAGAGCTGAATTGTGGCGCAGACACACATTCTCCTGTGTAATAAAGGGGCAGAGGAAAACTCTGCAGTTCAGTTCGGGATTACAGAGGGCTTTCCCATACAGCAGGGGCTGAGCACTGCAGGAAAGTGTCTGCTGGCACCTGAGAGGAAAAGCTTGGAGATGCAGTTTGGGCCAGTCAGCGCCTTTGCTGCACTGCTGAGAATCATCACCGCACTCGGAGATGTGCGGACGGAGGGGAGACCGTAAGGCCAGTGAGAAGTTGCTGAAAACAGGGAATAGGAAATGAGTAACACATCCCTGAAGGAGATGGCACTTCTTTGGAGACAGAAAAGAAAGGCTGGGTTCTTAGCAAACCGCCTCAGGAAAACCAAGCCCACCAGATGCTCTTTAGGGTGCCTGCCAAGCTGAACCAGTCCACGATCCAATGAATTGCCATGTAAAATCCAGCTGACCAACCTGACACCTGCGGCATTTCCCAAATTAAAAATCATATTCCAGTCTCTCCTCGCAGCACGCAGGTTTCATGAACTTTGTCGGAGGGTTAAGCTTGTGTCTAATTTAAGAGGCGACTGCGATGTATTATTTTAGCAAGTGAGAGTAGGAGAAAATTGGCAGCGACAAGAAGAACGAGTCCTCATGCAAGGGAATTCAGTGGCACAGGGATTGGATATCCTACCTCAAGAGGTACTTCTGCAGGGCCTGGAGCACAGGAGCAATGACCAAGTTTAAATACTCGGTGTTGCTAAATGTTGGAGGGGTGCTGGAGGTGCTTTCAGACACGAGCCAGCTGCTGGGAGCCAAACCAGCCTGCCACGGCTTCATCGGGAATTCCCACTGCTGTGGGAGCTCCTGGGGTCCACCACAACATCGCCCACGGACGGGGACAACCCTGGAGGTGCTGACCCACCTGACAGCTCACAGAGAGGTTTTTTTTGGCTGCAGACTCCCTGGGAAAGCCAAAGCTCCCCCCTTCCGGGCGTGGGGCCCACGCCGCGCGCGCCTCGCCACAATTAGCGCAGTGAATCGCACCATCCCTCCCCAGCTTCCCAAAATAATCAAAAGCCGTGGGAATCCAAACCTGATCTCAAAAATGCTGCTCTGGAGCTGGAATCATTCAGGGTTTAAAGGCGTAATCCTATTAGGGTGACAGAGTTTAAACACTTTCCCTTATCCGCAGGAGCAAAGATGACAGCCAGCACACCGACCGGATCCCCAGCCCGCGCTGGAAACGCTTAGGAGGAGCCTCTGGAAAATCCGGCTGCATGGCTGAAGGTACAGCCAGGGCAGAGGAGGTTCATGTCCAGATCTGCACTTCTGGCACCACAGGAAGGAGAAAATAGGGATTGAAGGAGAAAATAGGGATCAAAGGAAAAAGCCGCATTAATCTCAAAAATCCCAGATCGCCACTTCAGGAGTAAGAAGCGTAATGCCCTAAAATCCTTTGGCTGATCCCAAGAAGCCAGGATGACTCAAGGGTCTTGAGTCATAGACCACGCAGGAAAACCCGCTCCGCTGAATAGAGCTGCATGGAGCAAAGCTGAAATAAGGCAATTAGGGCTGGAAATAAGAGCAGGTACTCGGGAAATTCTAACAAATTTTCTCAGCCGCTGGAGCCGAAAGTTACCGGAAAAGTTAGACATGAATAACACAGACCTCAAAATCAGGCATTGTGCCTCAAAGCAGCTGCCAAGTCAAAATTTAATCAGATATATAATCATATATATAGGGCCAAAAGCATATTTGCTTTGCTTTGTCTCCTCGCAGCATTTCATGTTGGTGGGTAAAAATCCCAAATTCATTGCTATGAGAGAATCATGCAATCAGGGAGTCGTTAAGGTTGGAAGAGACCTTTAAGATCATCAAGTGCAAACACTACTATTAAAAGAAAAAGGGGAGGTGGGGAAAGCTTTGCCAAGACATTAGCTAAGGTTTAGCCAAATTTAGCTAGAAATTAGCACGGTATTCAACTTCTCCTTTCCTCGCACCTCTAAATATCTTGCAAATGTTTTTAACAGCAAATTCACAAAGTAACCTTTCATTTTTTTGTGCTTGGGATGAGTATTTCTTTAGGCAAGGGAAGAATGAAAAGAGGGATAAATACACGTCTATAGGTGCAGAGTATGAGAGGTTAAAAATAAGATGCCTCCAGATGCAAAGTTCTCCCCTGTGTCAGCCCTCATTTCCCTACCACCCTAGCAGCAAAGGAGGCACTTTTAATTAAGTGCAAGACAAGTATGGAAAACTGAGTTGGAGAAACAAGGAGGGATAGGATTATTCTAATCCAATGTGACATAATTAAATGCAGGAATCAAAGGCTTTTAGTGGCACAGAACTTGTTAGAGCCTTGAAGTGGGTATTTGCACTTTATTCTGACATGCTGCAGCCTCTTCACAAAAACAAAGCTTTTTCAGAAGGGATGAAACGGTGACAGAGATGTTGGTAAATCTCTTGGAAAAAAGGCAAAATAAGCAAAAAACCCCATAAAACAATGTTACGGCAAAAGGCTGTTCCTCAAAAACACCCAGCAAAACAAAAGCGAAAAAAAAAACCTGGCAGCACTGATGATGACGTTATTTTGAAATCTTTTTTCCCAATTGTCTCTTAATAGTCTTCCAAGCTATCAGTATCAGCTACCAGAAGGAAATTTGCCCTCTGCAAAGATGATTCCAGGGAATGCCTGGGGAACGGAGAATTTATGGCATAAATAGGAAACTCACGAGCTTGCAGGTGCATTTTGTGTCTGAGCTCCAGTTTTCTGTTCGGTTCCTTTCTGTGGGTTTGGGGGAGGGGGGCAGAATGATCATACATTGGTTTTTGGCTCCTTCATGCTGCTGCTCTCCCCACATGAGCCTGTCACTCCGGGAGAACGGGAGTTTCTGGCTCTTTAATATCCATAATTCTTTCACTTCCCCTGCCACCCCCCTTTAAAATCACACCTGGCTATTCCCAGCTGTCCCTCCAAGTGGTTTCACATGGCCAGAGGGTGATTTAAACCAGGGTTTCCCACCTGCCTGGGGGAAGAAAGGTCTTAAGGAATCTGAGGAGGAAATCACCAGCAAATCCTCAGGATCCTGTGGCTGGATTTGTCATTAAACAGAGCTGCCAGCTCGCTGTGGCTCGGGGATCTGCGCTTCCCAGGGGATGATGCCCTGGAGCTCGCTAACTTCTCACAGACAGTTATTTTTTTCCAGCACCAATTCCATCCCCACGCCTCCCAAGACTGGCTACAATAACCGCATTTAATTCCAGGTATCGAGCTGGAATAGTCCACTGGTTTCGCTCACGTCCTTCACTCCTCACACAGCTCCCCCAAAACACGAGAGGCGCCTGCTGATGGACACAATTCCAGCTTCGGCAGCGTAACTCCGGAGATAAACCAGAGATGGGTGTCCTTGAGGGGCGGCCTTCCTCCCCGCCTAATTCCGAAATACGCTGAGCACACCGGGCATTTGGAGTGGGAAAAGCTGTGCCAAGGCAAGGTCTGAGTGTTTGCAGGAATAAGGTTAAATCCTGGCGCTACGGAGCTCACAGAACACGGCTCCCCGCTTTCCATACCAATGAAAAGTAATCCAATTCATTTTTTCAGTAATTCAATACTAAAGCAAATTCTGATTAGATTAATAGAAGGATGTCAGGAGTTGTCTTTTCAGGGTTGGAGTTTGGGGTTTTTTTCCTGTTTTGGCATTCTTTCCCTTCTAGCTGTCATCCTTGTTTTCTCTGCTCCCAAGATGGGAAAAGTGGACAAAAGGTCAAAAAAGAAATATATTAGATTTGCCCACTCTCTAAAAAAATAAAAGAAGACCCTACATCCCCAAGCTCTTGCCATGTTGGTGTTTTTTGGTTTTTTTCCCCAGCTCCTCAGAAGAGAGAAATAGAGAAAAAAAACCGGGCATTTCTTTCCTTTTAACAGGCTTGGAGACTGAGTGGGAACACACAAAAATTTATTGTCATCTCTTTCTAGGTAATCAATACACCCGAAGAAGTGTTTCCTATCGATCCCCCAGCTCCCATATCCTTGCACTGGTGTCAATGCCACATCCAAGGACCCTGGGTGGTGTACAAACAGCAAATAAAAGGCAATGTGTCTGTTGTGATATATTGATTACCTGGTGGTAAAACCATTGGGGAAGAGTTATCCGTGGGTGCCTGTCTTTTATTGCTGTCAAAGGCACGGTGCTTTGGTTGGAAGCTCCTTTGATACTCGCAGAGATCCAATATTTAGGGAAGACAGAGCTCTGGGAATAAATACTACGGCTCATTTTAGCTGCCTGAGTATCAAACAGATTTTTCTCTGGCAGGCTTTGTTTGGAGCCTGAGGTATCGTCTGTCTCTCGCTGGGGAAATTCTCCTCTCCCCACACAGGCTGAGGCACTTGGCTGATCTGTGACTAGGGATGGGCACAGGGTGACAATCCAGGGTGACAATCCCTCAGCACCGGAGAGGAAGCCCCTCTCCCACTGCATCCCCGCTAAAATAAACACGGAGGTGACTCCGGGGCTGCACGGGCACATGGAAGTGGGCAAGGGAGGGACCACGCCTGAATTCAGGTATTTAAAACTGCCCTCCCTCCTCTGGGCTGGCCAGAGCCCCGGCCCCAGAAACGAGAAGCCAGCAGGAATGTACCCATGACTACCAGAAAGAAAGGAGGGCCAAAGCATCCTCAAAAGAGGACTTGGCCTCCACTCCCCTTTGTCGGGCTCCTCGCCTGGTAAAGTCAGTTCAGCTCTCTGGGAAGGCTGATGCAAAGGGGCCGTAACTCTTGTGTCCCACCTTTGAGAGCTTAAACACTCTCAGTAGCAAGGAACAGTGTCTTCTCCCCTTACTGAATTTATTCAGGTTCAAACGCTTTTCTTTTTTTTTTTTAATTTTTTTTTTAATGAGCAGAGTATTTTAACTTCATCTCATGTAAGATAAGAGAGGCAGCAGTAAGCAGAGCACAAGAGGAGCTAAAGGGCCCCGCGCACCTTCTCCCCTCCTCGAAACCATCAGGCAGCCCGGGTGAGAAGCCCCACAGTGCCACCTTGCTCATTTATTTGGCAGCAGCTCCAGGCAGTGCAGAACCGCATCATTTCCCTCCTGACTCACGCACACATCACTCGCCAGAACATATAAATGCATTAAAAAAAACCCCAAACAATAAAACAAACCCACCCCACTGCCCCAAAAAGGCACTTTTCCACCATCCAGCCCTGGTGCGGACAATAAACTTTCCCATCCTAGCCTAGGGAATTGGCTCCCTGGGCAGTGTTCCCAGGATCATAAAGCTCTCGGGGGCTGCCATCCACCAGCTTTGCTCCTGCCGACCTGTGAGAGGAGAGGGTAAAAGTACCCAGGGGACTCTCAGAGAGTTCTGAGAGTGGCATTTATACACTCCTAAAATAAATACATGTTCCAAGGGAACAGAGCAGAGCTCAGCGGGCAGTTTACACCCTAAAATCTTAATAGGAGCAGGCTCCGTGCGTTCTCCAGGTGTGAAGCGCGCTGCTTCACGCTCCTTCAGCTCCCTGCAGCCTCGGAAATCTCCTGCCACCCTGCCAAAAAGCCACGGCCACACAGCTGCCGGTGGTCACACTCCACCCTTGGGGACACCCGTCTCGTGAATCAGTGATACAGGGCTCGCAGAGGTGTGGGCAGCGAGCCCCATCCTCGGGTTAACTGCTACCATCTCTTCCCGCTCGGACACGCTCAGCAAAACCAACCTGAAGGGCACAGAAAAGGTGCCCGAATGTTTCCTGCTGAAAGATCACTCCTCGTGGGGAAGGTCAGTTCTCCAGGGCAGTGCTAGAGAAGAGAAAGAACTTTTTACTGCCCTTTAAAAAAAAATTCCACGAGCAGGAAAGCCGTAAAATCTTGAAAGTTGCTTAACAAAAGGCTATTCCTGGATGATACAGCATTAACTCGGTGAACTTTAAGGCAGTTAAAGAATATTAATATACATCCTGAGGACTACAAATATATCTATGCACTCCTTACCTGCCCACAAGCGAAGCAGCAAAGCTTGGGAAAAAAAATCTGGAAGAAATCCAGAGAAATATTGTGGATATGAGCTGCAATCCGAAGAAGATTCTTGGATAATGAATTAATTAGAATTAAATTATTGAATATAGGTTTTTAATTTTTTTAAAAATTCCTTAAGCCCAAAGCTGTCATACAGCCTATGACACTGCAACGCCTGGAATACTTATAAGCTGCCAAGGAGAGAACCTGCCTTTATTTTTTATGGATTAATTACATGGTGCTGGGTAGGAGGCTTTGCTCTTGTAGGGCCACCTGCTAATCTCATTATAAAATGTCTTGTACCGAGTCGGAAACTGTGAAAAACTACCCAGTGATGCTGCACAGGTCCAGAGAGTGTTTGCAGAGCTGGTGTCAGACATGGTGAACCTCGTTCTGCTCTCTTCACTCACCTCCTGACAGGCAGTGACAGCCGCTTTATCAGCACGAGGAAAACAGGAACCTCCCCAGCCCCCAGAAACCCTGTTCACACCCAAAATGACCCACAAAACTGCATTTTTTATGGGAACACTGCAATGCCTTTTGACATCGGCGCTAAGGTGAGATGGGGCGGTGATGTGGTCGCTTCTGCCCTGCCCAGAGGTTTGCCCGAATCCTCATAAATGCCAGGGGCTTGGAGCAGCGCTGGTGGAACAGAGCGAGCCTCTGAGTCACCCTCCCTGCCTCAGCTCCTGGCTCCTGCAGGCTGAGCAGACCCAGAATCTGCTGTTAAATCTCCCCTTTTGTCCTCCAGCAGAGTTAACCAAAACCAGCTTTACCACCCTCCTCCTCTCCCTGCACTCGCCAGCAAGAACTTCCTCGGGTTTGTTTGCTCTCTGATCCAGCAGAAATTGAAGAGGGGCTCTGAAAACAAAGTCACTTTTGTGGCACCTGTCAGCAGAGTTTCATTATTGTTTCCATCCTGATGGCTGTCGAGATAAAAGGAGGAGTTCTTTCAGATCACACAATGGGTGTAATTTAATAAGTGATCAACACAGTGGTGGGTGAGCAAAGAACTCGTACTGTTCCTTCTCCTCCCTTTCCTCTGTGGTCAAGCCATTTGTCTCTCATCCCTCACGATTGCCAGTGTTAATTCTTGTCTGTGGCCAGGGAGCAAACGGGAGGTGCTGGGAAGAGCCACGTTCCCCTCATCCCCCACCGAGGCCACAGTGGATGATTCAATGCCTACCTGAATCAGGAGCTCTTCTGGAAAACAAAGATGATTTTCTGGAAAGAAAGAATTGAAGCTTGCACATTTCTTTTCCTTCTAATTGATTATTATATCTCTTCCTTTATGTATCTCTGCAATAAAAAACTGCAGTGTCTGGCGTCCTCCTGTGATGAAGATGTCACAACCTGGTTTTTTTAGCATCATCTGAGACCTTTCACCCTCAGAAGCAAAACAATAAACCCCCTTTTAGCCTCCTTACTGAAGGAAGCCAAGTGCTGACAGTTCAGCCATGCGTGTGAATTATACGAGCAATCAGAGGGAGACAAGCACCAAGAGATTTACAGCTGGAACAGCAGCATCCGCAGCCCCGGGGCTCCCGTCTCCCACCCCGATCCAAACATCATCTGCCTTTGCCAGAGCCTGGGAGAGCAGGCTGTGGTCAGACGTGTTCCTCTGTATCCTGCCACCTCATAAAACACACCTGAAAAAGAGCTCCCTGAATTTCTCAGTGAGTTTCCTCTGTCTGGGGGTTTCACAAACCAGATTTACCTTATCCAAAGTTGCTTTTGTCCCCAAGGCCTCCATTAACAGATCCAGCAGCAGGAAAGCACTGCCGATATTCCACAGTAACACTTCGGCAGTGGGAAAGTTACAAAGGCCTGAACAGACTGAATTATTACCCAACAAATCAAGGACTAAACCAAAAAGCTGAATTCCTGAGGAGGTGCAAAGGTAACCTGTGAGGGAGAGCAGCTGAGCACCACCATTCCAAGGCAACAGTGAAGAGCCTCTGATCCCTGCAGGACAAGAGCTGGGTGTGTCAATATTGTGAGAGATGGGCAAATTGTTCCCTGAATAAAACCAGCTACCTTGGCTTCTGGAGAGCAGATCCTGGCGAGGTCCCCTCATAGCCCACAGCCTCTGGCTGAGACCAGCTGGGCTTTCAGACGGAAGTTGGTGCCAAACCATAAATCCTGGAATGGTTTGGGTTGGAAGGGACCTTAAACATCATCCAGTCCCAACCCCCTCCCACGGGCAGGGACACCACTCAGTATCCCAGGCTGCTCCAAGCCCTGTCCAACCTGGCCTTGGACGTTTCCAGGGATCCAGGGGCAACCGCAGCTTCCCTGGGCACCCTGTGCCAGGGCCTCCCCAGCCTCACAGGGAGGAATGAAATAATGCAGCTCAGGATAGGGTTGGATCTCCGGCCCTCCTTTGCCCTCCTGCAGGTTCAGGCACAGCCCAGGCTCCCCACACGCTGTCCCATGGCTCTGCTGGCTCCTCATTGATCCCCCTGGGCCGCCGATGATTCCCCTTCACGGCAATCTGCGGCGGGGCCAATTCTGAAATCATTTTGGGCACTGCAATACTTTGTCCTTTAAATGTTTACCCGGCACACACCAGCCCGCTCGCTGCAGCACGCCGGGAGAGCCATCTGCATGGGAATGCAAGGGAAATGGAGACAGGCTCTGCCGTACAGATGCACACAAAATTGCCAGAGCTTTGGATCCAGACACTCGAAAGACATCTCGTTGTTCCCCTGATTTATCTTGTGTTGTTCCAGCCAGAGAAAATAAAGCCTCAAATAATTCCATCATTTTTGATGTCCGGCCTTTTATGAATTCCAAGGGACATTTGTGGGAACGCTTCCCACTCCGCTTCTAATTTGATGGAGGTTATTTGAAACGCATTGAATATTTTTTTCCTCCCTTTGCAGATAAAACAGCCCCTCCAGGAGGACGTGATATAAATAGCAAGCGAGGTAGATGAACGGGAAACTTTCACTCACAAGGTAAAGATAGGAGTGTTGCACACTATCATTTTTTTCCCTATGGAATGACAAATTCTGCAGCAGGTATAAATGCACGAGGAATATTCCTCGTTTGAATCCCTCTGTTAATTTAAGTCTCAGAGTCACGGGCTGGCAGATTTCACCTGCTTTGTTCCCTCACTCCCTCACAATCCCTGCAGGGACACAACACCTGTGGCCTTGCCAGGTCCAAGCCATCCCGAGGATGGGATGAGCCGGAACAAAGCGGGAGAGTCCCCGGAGGAGACAAAGCATCGCTCTTAGTGGTGAGCACAGAGGCGATTTCAAGCCCATTAGCTCCAGCAGACAGGACTTCTCCTGAGGCTGTGGGGAGGAAGGCCTGCTCTCAAGGAGACAGACACACTTGGCATCACAGGAATGCAAGGCTCTGGAGGGACACAGCTCTCCTGAAATGAGGGAAATGAGGCTGGAACACCTTCCACTAGACCAGTTTGCTTCAAGCCCCATCCAACCTGGCCTTGGACGCTTCCAGGGATGCTACAGCAAGAGCCTTGCCTGTAAAGAACCAGAGTTTAGGCAATGCTTGTGCTTCCCTTCTTTTCACTCTTCTTCTCACTGTTAGGGCACCTCATCCATACAGATGATCATTCCCCAAAAACCTGGAGAAAGCATGCCAAAGCATTTTCCACAGAACAACAAAATAAACCAATTGGTGAAAGGGTTTCAATCCCAAATTCCCCAAAATCACTCGATGACAAGGGATTTTGTTTCCCTAAGCAGGACAATCGTCTATTGATGGCGAGGGCTTTGCAGCCACCCAGGAGGGTGTTGGCCACCACCTCAGCTCCCACGGCTCCTTCCTGGCTCTGTCACCTCCCACACAGCGCTCCAAAGACAGACAAAGCATACGTGTGGAACCTCACAGGGAGAATTTAAGTACTGTATATATCCATAGGATTTATAATTAAGGCGCTTCAGACAACGCATAAACGGGGTTATTAATTCTTTCCACCAAAGTTCAACAATTTGGTCAAAACGTGTGGTTTCAGGCACATTTTCTGTAGCACAACGCTCAGCTTACTCAGTATGACACTTTCCTGGGATTGAATTCAAATGTAAAGATTGATTCTGATTTAATCTTCAGGGCACACAGGAAAAGGGAAAAACCAGTAACTTATGTTAAGCCCTCATTATCTCTAGATTTAAGCTCTTAATATATTTAGAGAGCAATGAACATTTTAACAGAAATTTTTCCATCTGCTCTGCTGGGAAGCAACAGCAATTAATTTTGAAAATATTTATAAATTTTGCTTTGCAATTACTCTGTGTTTTGGAATTATTTGTAAGCTATTCATTTCTGTAAATATTTATTCTTAGAGATAGTGATTTGGCTGCCCATTAGGGAAAAAATAATTACTTCTCCTCATTTGTGCAGCCACTCTTAAAAAAGACAGTCTCTTCAGAGAGGAAATCCCACCATGGTTTGTGTTGGAAGGGACCTTCCAGACCATCCAGTTCCCAGCCCCCTGCCAAGGGCAGGGACACCTTCCACTATCCCAGGTTGCTCTAAGCTCCATCCAGCCTGGCCTTGGACATTTCCAAGGATGGGGCATAGAGGGAATAACAAAGGCAGCTGCTTCTCTGTTTTTGCCTCAGGTCTCACCCTGGGGCTGGTCAGGCCCTGTCCCATCTGCTCAGTTCGGAATCTCCAATTCACAGATTCACTACACTGTTCCAAATCCCCTCAGAGACAGGGCAGAAGGGAAAAGCCTACCTCGGAACCATTTGTCCTGTTCTGGTATCTGCAGTAAAGACATCCAGAATTTAGACAGTGATCTGATGGCGAGTACCCTTGTCGAGTTCAGATGGAAGACCCCTGATTAACATACGGAGAAGCAGAGGAATTTCTGATTACCCTAAGCCGACACCATGGCTTCACCCCAGGATATGCAGCCCTGTGGGTGCTGAGTGTTCCCTAAGTCGCTCTGGGCACTGCTGGAAGTTTCCAGCAGGCTTTTGCCGTGGGCAGCAATGTTTGCCATCGGGGCAGTCCCGCTCCCACCCCGTTTATTCCAGACGGATGCTTTGACAGGGTTTCATTGCCTCCCGAGGGGCCCCTGACAAGCAAACGGGCTCTGCAGTGAGAGCAGCGGGAAGCATCCTGCAGCCCGGGGCTCTCGCTCTCTCTGCCATTCCTGTTTCCCTCGGCAATAAGGCAGACTGTCATCTTTCTGTCACTCCTCTGTCAGCGGCCTCCGGGGAATTGGGCATCAGACGGAGAGCACAGCTCTCACCAGCCAGCATCGGCATGGCCCTGCTCCTGCCTGACAGCAAACCCCCAGATCTTCCACAAGAGTTTATTATCCCTATCAGAGGTGTCTCCGTCGTGCAGGCAGCGATCCCGGGAGCAGGAGGGATGCGGTGACACTCCAGAGGATGGTGGCAGGCTGGGGAATGAGCCGTGGGTCAGTGCACGGGGCACGTTCGTCCTCGTTTGTACACAAGCTTTGACTTTGGGTTTTGGCCACTTAATTTCTCTGCAAATAAAGCCACTGACTGAAGGCACTCTCCAGGTGTCAATCCCTGGAGCAGCTGCCAAACAGCTACTCCACAGTAACAATCCCAGCAGGGACCAGTGCTATGAGCTGCAAGGCCAGGTTGGATGGGGAGCAACCTGGTCGAGTGGAAGGTGTCCCTGACCATGGCAGGGGCTGGAACGAGACGAGCTTTAAAATCCCTTCCAACCCTGACAATTTGAGGATTTTAGGATCTTACAAGAACAAGTTTTCGACCCTATTCTAGGAAGAAGAACTGCAAATATGAGCTGAGGCACGTAAATATTCCCCACAAAGGCACACACCTCCTGATGTTTTTACCGATCCTCTCCAAAACCATGGGGTACTCTGCCCCAAAGAGGCTGTGAGGTCACCAGGACACCCCCGTAGCACAGATACTCACGGAGTGGCTCTGGAATGTGCTAAAGCAACAGGAAAATAGCTGCAATATCTGAAATTCCGGTCATCTTGGGAGACCTGCCAAAGTGCTCCGGCTCGGAGCTCCCGCCTCATCCATCGTGAAGGCCTTGTGTACAAGGCAGTACCTGTGGCAGATAAGAATCTCTGACGGCGTTTTACTTTCGAGAGCACCATCCATCCCGAGCAAATGAACCTTTTCCTTACAATCCATCCACCCTGGCTCCAGCCTGTGGCAGAACACTCTGTAAAGGGGGACGTGACCAAAACCATCTCCGACGGCAAAACTCCCCCATTCCCTCAGCCACCAACACCCCCAGGCTCTCCTTCCTTGAGCAGCATGAGGTCTATGGCCCGTGTTTGGATTTATTTAGGTGCCAACTGCCTTTCCTGGTACACCTTGTGTAGGAGGAAGAGCGATTGGAATGACTGCTGTAATTGAGGAGCACGGTCCATTCTACTTCTTTGTTATAATTGGGAATTCTGACAAATCATTTTTCCCCAAGCCTCTGGCCGGTAAAATGATTTAAGACATCAGGATTTCAGTCAAGCAGGGTAAGAAAGACTTTTTCCCAGCCCGGAGCAATGGCCGGCACAGTCCCTCTGCATCGCTGTTTATTATGCACCTCATTTACTCTGATCTACAGCAAATACCAAACCAAAGCTCAAAGCCTGTGAAAGACACATTTCCCTTACACAGGGAAGGCAAATTTGGCTTGTCAGAAGCATGTCCTTCATCCCTATCCAGCATCATTCCACCCAGGCTATCCCCTCGCCTCCCCTCACTTAAAACTTTGGGTCTTGTACTTATCTCTTCTCCAACCTACAGATCAAAGACTTGGAGCAGGATATTTCATGTATTTATCCTTCCTAAAGATGAAAAAGATGGACTATATTCTGTGTCATTTGGAAAACACCTGGATTTCTCCCAGGCTTTTCTCCAGCCACACCAGCTCCCACATTCTTTAACCTTTTCCCTGGAACTCTTCCACGCTTTTTGTCTGTGCCACAGGGGATTTCTTACCTCTTTGCGCATGTTTGTAAACCGGACGTGTCCGCAGCAGTGGAACTCCAGGAAACACAAGGCAAAACGACAAGGCTGCAAACCCACGTGCTTAATTTCTCAGTCCAGTTCCTCGACACGGAAGACAGCCCTGTCTCCCTCGTGCATCCTCCAGCCCCGTAGGCCTACGCTGTTCAGCAATTTATATTCATCAGCCACCTGACATTCATTTTTATGGATTAAACTTCCAGCCTGGAGCTTATTGAAACATCAACAGACAATGCAAAAGCTATTAAAAGCTCTAAACCCCCCCCTCTGTCAATGCAGGTAGCCAACATCCTCTAACAGTGGTTTAATACACACAGACAGTACCTGCACCTGAAACATTTGAGATTCACTTCAGAAGGGTGAGGATTTGGGGAATACCTCCACTGGAAGCAGCTGCAGCAGGACAATCTGGTCCCCTGTGTTTCCTCTACCTTCTCCATCCTCTCCCAGATGCCACCACGGACCTGTAGCTTTGCAGCTCCTGCCTTTGCAGGGCAGTTTTGCTAAGAAGCTAAATGCTGCTGTGAGTGGAAGCCAGCCTCCGGAGCTTCAGGCTATCCCCAGGATATGTTTTCATCTCCTTTGCAGTAATTTTTTCTATATATATGTAAGTAGTCAAATAGCATGGTCTGGTACAGGTAAATATCCCACTGTATTAATGAAGCCTGAAGCAAAAAGCAATGCTAGAACAAAGCCATGTATTTACAAACAAAATCAGGAAGAAATGGGTCCTCGGGGGAATCACAGGGATCATCCCACAATATACTGCACTGATATGGCACTGTGGATTGTATATGGCTTACATGGAAATAGGAAATTGGAATTCCACTCCTCCATTTCTCTGAAGGGCTGATTCATCTCTGCTGATGAAAAGAGACCTGAGGTGCTCAAGTTATAAAACCTGGAGTGCCTTTCCCCTGATTTGTGGATTGAAATGCATCCGAAATCTCAGAAGAATCATTCCCACGAGGAGGAAGGTCAAGCCAGGCAGAATTCTTTTTCAACCTTTTAAGCACTAACTTGTTTTGTAATTTCTTTTTTAAGCTATTGCAGAATACATTTGGGTTGAAGACGGATGTTGGAGCAAAGCCATTAAACAATGCCAAGGATGCTCTGAACAACCTCCAAAGTCGCCTTGAGGAGGTCAGGGTGTTAATTCACCGGGAACAACATTATTTGTGATATCCACTCTGTGACTCATTTGCACCTTTCCTGAGTTAGGGATGCAGTGAGGAAAGGAATACACTGAAATCCTGAACTAGCAACTGTCCTTCAGTACCTAGTAACTGATTATGTAATTTACTCCATACAATCTATGCTAACCTTGAAAGGGAAAAAGTGTGGAGAAAATTTGCTCTTTTCTCACCCAGGAAGGCGAGAAATTCGTCCATTAAAAAACAAGGGGTTTAAAAACATTCCCAATTCCCAAATTCATCTTTGAGAGAGAGGATGCAGCAGAATCAAGGGGTAAGACATGACCTTGCAGACCTGAAAATTATCCCTGTCTGAGGTCACACTTGTTTGGCAAGGCTGACATGAGAGAAACTGGTGCCTTGAGGTTACGTGTGCACGCCTGGATATTATTACCATGTCCAAAATAAATCCCTGCCTGCCCATCCCAGCTATAATTTTATATCACATTTCCCTGCCATCACCGACTCCTTTCACAGCTGCATTTACATCCAGATTTTCTTTCCCTCAGATTTAAAGCTGCGGATTAGGGAAACAAGGCCCGTCCTCGGCACAGGGCAGGGGCTGCAATTTCATCCCCGGGATGGGGCTGCCCCACTTGAATCCTGCCTTTGTGCTGGGGGCACCAACGGGAACCTCTCCCCAGTCCCTGAATCGCCCCCTTGTATTCAGTTATAGACGGCACTCAGCGCTATCCAGCTCCTCCCAAATCCGCATCTCCGAGGGCACTGGGAAGGAAAGCCAGGGCAGGGCTGGAGCAGGATCCACCCAGAGCTGCAGTCAGTGTGATTTAGTCCCCCAGCTTCCACTCTGGCAGTGGTGGCACCGTTCAAGCCTGCAATTAGTACTTGCCAAGGAGATTCCTTGTAAAAAAGAAAGTCATTTCCCATTCTCCTAAGGAAAAATAAATATTACCCTTCTCTTTCCCCCGCCTGCAATCCCAAAGCCCGGCATATTAATGGCAGTGACTTTTGGTCCTGACAGCAGAGGCCTGGTTCTGCCCTCAGAGCCTTGCACAACACAGGAGATGTAAATATGGGAAATTAGTAGGAAAACACATCTCCTAAACCCCAGGGATCCTCTGGGACAAGGGTAACACATGGAAGACTCCACTTGATGTATTATAGAGATCAAGGAAAAAGATACCGCGGAAGGGCTCAAATCCCAACTGCATTATCTAATAATAACTTATAACAAAGAACACAAAACATCCAATAAAACCCAGTCCCAGGAAGTCAGCTCCAGCTCTTTGGGAGATGCTAGAAAGGTCGCTGTGCTTCCCTTCCTTTGTCGTTTTCTTTTTTTGGGGGGGATATTTGTTGATGAGGGTTTTCTGAAGGTCGCACAGCCCCAAGAGGCAGCAGGAAAACGCTTTTCCCAAGGAGCAGGCCGCTCCTTCCCGGCTTGCCGGGATCGCGACGCCAGGTGGCAGCACAGCCCCGGCCACGGACTGCAGCGGGAAGAAGGGGGGGATTGGAAAACGGGAGTTCAAAAAGATGGAAAGGGATAAAAGCGGCAGATGTCTAACAGGCTGTCTGCAGGGAAAGCAGCCCTGCTGCGGAAACAGCTCCAATGGGATGCTCCAGCTTCTGGCCCTGGCAAAAAGCAGCCCAAGGCGCCAAAGGGCTGGCACAGAGGACAGGGATACATGGACAGGGATGCACGCATTTGTTATTCCTCCTCAACCCCTCAAAAAACCAAAAATCATTTTATTTCTAATCAGAAACACACATTACTGTAACTTTCAAATAATGCCATAAACTGGGATTTTGGGATCTCAAATTAAAACGTCAGTCAGGCTGAGCAGCAGATTTTGGGTTGGTTTAGGCCTTTTACAATGCCTTTTAAAAGCAAAATAGCACACTTTCTGAGCAAAGCCATCCTTTGAAACAGATAATGAGAAGCAAAGGTGATGCTGGGAAACACAGAGATATTTCCCAACCCAGAAACGCCCGGAAGTGAAGTGGAGGCAGGAGGGGCTGGCTGCAAGTTTATCAAGCCCCAGGGTGAAACTAAGAAGTATTTTCTTCCTGTGATACAATCAGAAAGCTACCAGCCTAAATGACAGAACAAATCATGGAATTACTGAACAGTTTGGGTGGGAAGAGACCACAAAGCCCATCTGATTCCAATCGCTGCCATGGGCAGGGACACGTTTCACTAGACCAAGTTGCTCCAAAGCCCCATCCAACCGGCCTTGGACACCTCCATATTCTCCTAGCCAACTTCCCCTTTGCCCTTCCCTTTTTGCCTCTCAGAATAATTCTTTGGCTACAGCCCCTTCCCAGGCCCTTTCCTCTGCTCCGTTGCTGTGTAACCACAGCTCCTCCCAGCCTTTGTCTGTCCACTGGACTGAACCAGCTGGGAATTAGCCTCTCCTTCCCTGAAATCGATACCTTCAATGTCAACAAACCCAGGGGTTCAGGGACACTGAGAGCAGCACTGGAACGATGGAGTGCTGGAGCAGTCTGTCCAGAGAGGGGCTGGGGAGTCTCCTTCCCCGGGGATATTCAAAGCCATCAGGACATAACGCTCCGGGGAGGGCAACTCCGGTCGAGCAGGGATTTTTCTGG
This sequence comes from Callaeas wilsoni, assembly GCA_013398955.1. Classification (NCBI taxonomy): domain Eukaryota; kingdom Metazoa; phylum Chordata; class Aves; order Passeriformes; family Callaeidae; genus Callaeas; species Callaeas wilsoni. Next base: position 86,319 of record VWPU01009150.1, read on the forward strand.
GAGGTGGTTGTGTCTTCATGTTTCTCATGGAGTGAGGCAAAGCATTAGGAGAAAAATGCAAATAAAGGCAGCGAGGAGACTGAGGGGGCAGCAATGCTTCAGTAGTTATGGGAATACTGGTGTTCAGCTCAACTGAACTTCCCCAAAAACGCCAACAAGAACTGTACTACTGGCTTGCATGACTGGTCCCTTGCCATGGATAATGATCTCTCACACAACACCTGACATACCTTTCCGTGGCCCTGCGCCGGGCAGGGACTGCTCCGTGTTCTCACACAGCTCCAGCCCTGAGAACCAATTGTTCTCTACCGGGAAGTTTCTGAACCGTGCAGATTCGGGAGGCTGAAGGAACTCTCCCTTGGCACCCAGACTGTCCACGGACACTGAAGGGGGGCTACAACCTGGCCTCCATTTGACAAAGACCACAGCAGTTCAGGTAATTCAGCCTCAAATATAGTTCAAACCGAGTTTGTAGGCTAAAGGCTTGAGAAATCAGCCTTTAAAGAATGACCAGAATTATACATTGCTTAAATCCCACCAGCCTGAACAGCGATAGTTTTACTTGGCCTGAACAGCCACCCACACAGCTCCTTTCTTGCCCACTCCCATACTGGGATGTAGACCATGTTCCCAGCCATGGCGTGAGAAAAGGGATCTCCCATCTCTACCTTGAGGGCTCCTGCATGGCCCGGGGCACCTGCCTTCTCCCGCATCCCAGCCAGGAGCACAATGGAGGGATGTGAGAGGGCAGGAATGAAGGAGATCCATGAGGAGCCCCTACACAGAACATCACCCAAGAGCAACCACTGCGCGCTGGGAACAGTCCTTCCTGTCCTGGAGCAGAATGGGGAAAACTCAGAGCACTGAAGACTGAGCCATCAAATAGGCCAGAGGAAGGCCTCAGGGGGCACCTTTTGGGGCAGGCAATGACCTGAAAAATGTGCAAGGACACAGCGGGAGCATGAGGCAGAGCAGACACCCAGCATCATGGGGGGACAGCCCCAACATGAGCTCCTGAGAGCTTCCACAAATTCCTCATGCCATAGGATGGATAAATAAAGGAGAAGGTCACACACTTGCCCTTCCTCCCTCGCCTCTCAAGAGCTCCCTGCGTTTTCTCTCTGCCAACACACCGAGGTGCGCCCTCACCAGGGAAGCCACCCAGGTGGACGTGTGGTGGCTCCCGTGACGCAAATAAGAGGTTCCAGCTTTCCCAACCTTTCCTCCCACACCCAGGAAAAGCAGGATTGCCCAGAAACTGTCCGTAACAACACATCTGGTGAAATGGTTTGGGTCTGTGGGATATTTCCTGAAGATGAAGAAATGATCAAGAAACTAGCGGCAAGGAAGTTGGTTACAGGTCTGGGAATGGTAACCTGCCCTAAAGTTGCTCTTACATTATTTGATCAGTGATGACAATTTGTTACTTCTAAAAAGTTGGTTTACCTATAACGTTACTTTAACCTTCTTAACTAAAAGCTTTTTTTATACACTCCCCCTTGCCCCTTAATTATATTTAGCAATCCCATCTGACTCCCATGGATAGACTGGAATGTTTCCTAATGTTACCTTGAGATGCTCTTCTCTTTACATCCACTAAATGCACACTTAAAACACAAAACCTAAAGAAAAATAAAATTAAAGAAGGTGATGAACCTTTCAGGAATCCCAAGTGTCACTCACAGGTGTGGATTCATTTGCCTTTTTGAGGAAAGCACAGAGTCACCACAGTCCTGCCCCTCATTACATGTCATTCCTTACCCCCTGGTTTCATCACTGCTCCGTCTGCTGCTGTGAGGCCGCTCTGAAAGAGACAAACAAACAGGGAATGACCTCAGGTTTATTCCTGTGGCATTATTTTTAACCTGGATCTTCTCACCGGGTTTGTTTGTGGTGCAGCTCCACAAAAAGGAGATGTGTGTGCAAAAACGAGGTGCCATTTGCAGTTCACGGCAGGAAGGGTGGCCAACAGGAAGGAGTCCTTAAAAAAGAAGGGATAAAACTCCTGTACCTGAGTAACACGAGCAGTGGGATCCAGGGAAAAGACTGTTCCCTTTGCTGTACCCAACCGTCAATCGCACTCCAAGTTCTTATCATTTCATCCAAAAAACCAAACTGTGGCATTTTCTTCCAGTAAAAGTAATGCGGATTTTAATTCGTGCGTCTCCTTGTCATGCTTTTCTCAGCACCACCAAAAGACCAAACACTGCACCTTTTCCCAGATCAGAGGCTGCAGAGCCAAAAACAACAAAAAGGAAAAGCTAAATAAACATTTCTTTCATCAAGAAGCTCATGGGTGAGGCTCAAAGCGTTGAAAGGTCTTATCTGCAGTGAAATCCAATGATCAAACTTAAAATCTCAGCTTGGAAATGTTGCCCTGGGGTGAGGCTGCCTCCATCCAAGAGCCAACAGAGCCCAGTCAGGACATACAGGATACACAGGGGCTTTGCATACCAGCAGAACTGGGACAGAGCTATTGGAACAGCTTCTGGCAGAGTTACGGTGTCCCCGGGTGAGTTATCCTGGAAAGCAGAACCAGGAGGGCAGGGAAATGCCAAGGGGGCTTTGGGAAAGCAGCAAATCAACACCTGGCAAGCTCAGAAACTATACACAGTAAAAATGCTGCTGAGAAAGGCTGATGCACCAAAAAGGGAAGATAGAGAAACATTTAGAGAAAGAGGCATAGAAGCGTAGGAAAGCAGGGCATGACAGAGTAGAACCTCTTACAAATACAGGCAAATGTGTTAATTCCTTACCAAACTCTATTTTCTCTACATTTATGTTTGCTGTCTTTGCGAAGTTTTCCTCAGTGGGCATCTCCTGGAGCTGAAAACTCTTATCCTTGCTCTCAGTCTTGCAGGAGCAGAAATGAGAATTCATTCAAAGCCTCTATCTTAGATTATCACGTATCTGCTGCTTCATTTCAAGAAGCAAATGAGTTGTCTGTGTGCAGAATGAGAACAATTTCTTCCTCTCAGGCTGTCACAGGACTTCAGTGCATCTTTTTGTGGTGAGCTCAAAAAATGACCAGGTGAGCTTTGGGGAGCACAAATAACACACACATCCCAGAGGACGCCGTACATCTCTACACCAAATGCTGCTCGTGTCCAACCATCCCCTTAAGTCCAACCTTTGCCCCCTCTAGTTTTGAACATCTGCTCTAATTCTGCATTTTCTTATAACACCAGCATACACAAACACATAAAATGCTGCTTACATCTCTCCCAAGTTAATTATTACACTGCACAGCACAGTTGGTGCAACAGTGTGTCAAGAGAAGTGGGACAAGTTCTTCCTGATGGCGAAAGAAACATCTCATTGTCACCTCCAGCCCTCCGGGATTTCCCGATCCCAGCTTCACCCATTTGTTTTCCAAAATCCAAGGTTCTCTATAAAGGAGAACACTGTCTATATTGATGTGGATGTGTATTCAGCTACACTCCTTAAAAGTAACCTCCCCATTTTATGAGATCTGGCAAGACTTGCTTCCCTAACAAACTAAACCTGTAGATACTAAATTAAAATTTTGACTGTTGGCTTGTTCTAAGTGATCCTTAAATACGTAGGAATGTAGTAAAATATTTACAATAATATAAAGCTCTGGTAAAATTTGATCACTACATGACAAAATCACAAGGGAAAAAAAGATAACTGATGCACAGTAAAGTAACTGTCTCCATTACTGTTAGTACAGAAATATACAATCTGAGGTTGTTTCAGTCTCTTAATCTGGAATAAAAGTGTCTATAAGCATTTCCTGCATTAACAGTATTTGGCTGCCAAAAAATCTTGCTACTCACCTGCAAAAGTCAAAGTCCATGTTGTTTCTTGCCTTAGTAACCAATCCCCATCAGTTTTAACTCCCAGAGATAGCGTTATCTCATTAGAATATGATTATACTGACATTAAAGAGCCAATTAATGGCTCCGTAAATCAATGCTTCTGTTTTCCGCAGACCAGCACTCCTAAACCTATGGAAGGCCGGTGTTTGTGCCTCAAAAACCCACCTGACACACTTGACTCCTTCAATCCCAGCCCCTGCTGACACAGCCCACGCTGTTCTTTTAAGGAGCAATTCCTGAATCAGCTTAGTAACAACCCAAGGAAAGTCTGGCATTCCTGACCTGTTCATTTTCTCAGCTACTGTGTAATACCTAAGTAATACAAGCCTCATGTACCTAAACAATTTTATGATTCCATCCCCTACTCTAATAATAAATTCCAGAATAGCAATTTCCAAGATTTCCCTAAATACTACTCAGCCTTTCATCACCTCAATGTATGAGGAACATAATCTTTTCTATCCAATTTTTGTTTCATTACAGAGTAACCAGGAGTGCACAACATAGTGTGTGTTTTGCTATTTTACAGTGAAATGAGATTCAGCATGGCTGAATTCATTTGCTGGCTTTTGTTTGAGAAGAGACACACAGATACCCATAAATAAATCAGGTTTATAACCTTTAAAAGGTGTAATTGTCATTAGGATAAGTAAGGTCCAATTGTCGTATTTTCCAACCAGTGGCAGAGCACTGTCTTGGAAGACAAATTCGGTTTCTTTTAAGTGTCTTCTCTGTTCAACACACAATAACTAATAGCAGTGAGAGGGGTGACTAAAGCCTCAGAGCTGGTACTGTGATGCAGTCTGGAGTTACACATGTATTTTTAAACCCTTTTTTTAACGTGTCTTCAGCCATCTGGCTCATTTCAACACTGGCCAGGCACCAAGAGCAATCACTGCTAGATTCTGTGTCTGAAACACAGGAACAATTTGCTTGCTGTGCAAGGAGGCGATTGAAACAACCATGGTAACAACTCGTGCCTGAACTTACACCAAAGTTGAAACACAACAGGTATTTCTAGAGATGAGGTGGATCAGACTCATCGGGAATTTCGCAATACAATTAACGCAGCAACTGCCTCTTCTTGCCAAACAATTGCAGCGAGTTTGTACCTACAGACACTACTCAAGAAACCCATCATCTCATCTAACACCACTGTGAAAACCCTCTCAGCCCTGCTTTTGAAGCGATGAGTTCACCACGCACAGGAAAACAACAAAACAGAAACCACTGTGCCAGGTATGTCCACCAACTTCAAAAACTTTGGTACTTGCTTTTAAGAAACATAATTAAGCTTTTTACCTTTCAACTGATTCAAGCTCCTGCAGGAAATCCATCTACACTCACAAAAAAAAAAAAGCAGTATTTTTGATTTCAAGTATGTATCATGCACCACAGTAAATACTGAGAAGAAAAATTGTGTGTATATCCTAGCAAGCATCCACATCTATGCACATACACACGGTGGGTACTTCAAGACAACCAGCATTCAACTGAACAAAAACATACGTCCAACAACAGAATTTCTCTATTAAATCCATGTTTATTGCTTAAGTTTTATCACAGTGGAGATTAAATTATGCTTAATCATCCGGTCAGTGCTTTTGTACCTTCTTTAATGCCAAAAAACCCCCACATTTTAAACCAAGTCATTCATACACTCGAAGTCTCCTCACCATCCCACCACTCATTGCCTCTGTGTGCTCCTGTAGTTGCCACGGGCTGCGAGATTGTAAAAAGGTATAGCTAAGAGGCTTATATTTATAATACCATTTTTTTCTTCAAGTATTCAGAGAGCAGCACGAGTAGCTGCCCTGCGTATTAGAAACATATCTGCACTGTTATTTATTGCTGTAGGACCGAGGCTCCTGATGGAATGGTGATGAAATATTGCATCACTGTGTATGAAGATGAGCTCAGCATCCCGTCATCATCCCAACTCCTCCCATGTTAGTGAGCGACACAAGGCAAAACGGGCTTCCCTCCTTTCTCTTTCAGCCACGGGACCTCGAACTACAAATAAATAAAGCGTACACTCACAACATGTGTAGTGCAAATTCCAAGTAAACAGAATGACATGGAAATAAAACTCATAGTTGCCAACTTTGGTTCAGCAGGGCAGCAATGATTCCACGCCCGGCATGCCCGCCCTCGGAGCGCACACCACCGCCAGCGTCCCGTGTTGGCGACAATGATTGAAGGAGACTGTTGGAGGCAGGGGGGACAGGGGGCCACCTCCGCACGCCGGGTGGCCAGGCCTCACCCCACACATCCCAGCAGCCCCGGGCGGGACGGCTGGACACCGCCCACAGCGTGGAATTCCTATTGGCAACTATGTGGAACATGGATTGCGTGGCCCAGACTAATAGAAGGTAATATTTCTGTTTTTCCAGATACAACCATTGAAAGAGAACATCTACAACACTGCGATTCAGAAAGAACTTAATGGGAATTAACAGGAAAGACATTCAACTTTGGGGGGGTGGGGGGAGCGCTGTGTGGGGGTTGTTCCCTTTAAACAAACCCCAAGGAGTGGTTCGCATCTGCACAGCTCTGTGCCATTACAAAACCTTCTGCACTACGCACAGGGCTATGTTTTTTGAAGTTCTTTTTTTTTGTTGTTGCTGTTGTTTCACTTATTTTTCTTAATTATGCTAATCTACTTCCCACACAGTCGTATTTGGAACTGAAATAAGACTCCCTAATATTTTCGTGGCATAAATTCTATATGCAGAGAAAGGCGACAAACAGAATTTTGAATTTTGTCTCTGTTAAAGTCAGGACACACTCTAGACTTGCTCAGGACCCTTTTCTCCAAAGTACTGGTAGCGCGCAGAAGAGTCATGCAGCTTTATCAGTAAAACGAGTACATATTTTTGCCATTTTTCTTCAGTGCTCATTAAGATTATTCCTTTTTTTTTTTTTTAAAGTCTGTGTTCTCAGTCCACAACTTGCTATTTCTTGCAAAAAGACTGGGGGAAACCATTTGTGTTTTAAACAGCGTTCTTACACAACAGGTTGAACCTCCCACAAAGGAAACACAGAACTAGCACTAGAGAGTTCTCTCAGCTAAAAGGATGGAGATATTAAAATAATAAAAAAATAAAAGGAGAACACCTCCGCAAATAAAAAGAAACCTCTCCTCATTTGGGACACACACATGGAGCTTTTAAAAGCTGAAAATTCATAAATACGGTCATTGTATAGAACTTTAGAGAATTAAGGCTTCTAAAAACTTCAGTGCCAAAATAACCTCTCTGCATCAGTATTAAGAATAAAATATTTTCCATTTTAGGTTGTGCTTGCCTTTTTTTTTTCTTTTTAAAGACTTCTTTTAGTTCCATAGAACTTTGTCACATAATATTACATATTGAAGGGGAGTGTTAGAACTGCTTATTGAGGTTTTAAGTAGTTGTTAGACTAAGTTACAGTGATAAAATTTGATTACTGATCTGATTCATTACTACTTTACATGGGGCTGTTGGCTCATTTCACCTTTTTTTCATGCTTAATGTGGCCGTTTCTTCTATACTTGCCATTGGGGATCCCATTCTGGTAGTGTCCATTAACAGCGCTATGTTTGTCATTTGACCAGAGATGTTTGCTCTGCTTGCAGATTAATTTTGTCATCCTGGCCAAAACATAGTAAAGTAAGGCAGCACCCACTAGTAGGACCAAGGCAATATCCAGTAAGAAATACTGAAACAGGGAGATGCTGTAAACAGCGGCCCGTAGATGCTGGGCTCCGTTGTGGCGCAGGATGTAATTGATCCAGTACACAGTCCGGTTCACGGGGTGTCCAGGCTGGTCCTTGTGGATCTCCGACAGCCTCTGCGCCCGCTGCCGATAGCTGGGAGGAGGAAAGCAAAAAAGGAAGAAAGGAAAAGCTGTCATCTCGTGTTATTGTGCAACCGAATTACTGGAGAAACGCAGAGCAGCGAGAAACCTGGGGTTCATTTTGCAATAAACCATTTCCGCCTGGGGCCGGAGTTTCGCCCAAAACTTTTCGTTTTTCACCCCGGCAGCTGATCCCGTCAAATCCTTCCTCTCCCGCCCGCAGGGCTGACGGGACTTGCCTTTACACCAAAGATAATTGCACAAGGGGAAGGTGATGCAACTGATGTTATGGAGGTTGCTGTCAACATTCCCCCTCTCTGCCGACAGGATTCTCCTTTCCCAGAAAGGCTCAGCTCCCATGAAAGCAAGAAGCATCAACAGCACCACACTCCAAACTTCGGGTTAGCCCAATACCATATATTGCCAGCTAACCCCTCACTAATTTTAATCTGGATATGAGAGGTATTACTGGCCAGAAGAGGAAAATAACACCTTAAATATGATTTTTAAAAAATAAAAACCGTGAGACTTAGAGTCATGCTTTCTGAATACCTCCCCATTTCAGCTATAACCCAAACTATGTACATCTATCTTGCTCCAGGCCGTGCAGGCAGCACCACAGCCAGACTGCTCATGTGAAGGAATCAAGACAGACACAAAGGGACCTTGGCCTGCAACAGGGAATAAGTCGGGACAAGTTTGTTTCCATAACCTCTGTGCCCTCCACATGGCAACTGCTGCAAAATGCAAGTGAGACAATTGGGTTTTGGTGCTGAGCGACGAGCCCAGCACCCACACAGAAACCTCAGCCATTGGGTAATCTCAGGAAATGGGACAAACGTCCAGACTTGCCTCATCTGTACACACAAATAACAAAACACAGGGTTTTTCCACTGTACAAAGGTTTTATGTCCATATTTAAAGCAGAAATGATCGCTCGTTCCATACCTGGGATCGTTAATAACTTTTACTAGGGCTTCGTACAGCTCACTCTCAGTCATAGTCTTCCAGTTCAGCAGTATTCCCATGCCTTTGGCCTGCACACGGGTCATGGTATCGTAATGGTCTCCGAAGAGGGGAATGCCCACCACCGGGACCCCGTGGTACATGGTTTCAAAAATGCTGTTCAAGCCTCCGTGACTGAGGAAAGCTTTAATGTTAGAGTGACCTGGAACCACAAGAAGCATGAAGGTTACAAAACACACTTGCATCTCCTTTATATTGAGTTACTGAAGCACCCGGGTACAACAAATTTATCACCGCATTCCTACGGCTGCAGCTCAGGCAGGTAAAAATTACTGTAGCTTGTTCTGAGGTTCTCCCTAAACCCACCCTGCTGAAATTCCTCACGCATTAAATCATTTCCTTATACACTGAGAGAGGGCACAGCCAAAGCAAAGAAAATTCTCATGTGTATGAGTCGTGTAAAATGATTAATGGAGTAATTAATATGCATGGCCTACTCCTGAGTAGCTGCAGGTGGCAACTCCAGCAGGTTTAGCAGTACACGTGAGCCAGGGGGAGCACGGTTTTGTATGAAATAGAGCTTTTTTAATGGCAGGACAACTGATGTCACACTCTCCCTAAAGCTTCATATGCCTTACTTGAGGTTAGCGAGACCCGACAATCACAGCAACAGCCTCATGTAATGGAAAAAGCAGCCTGCCTCAGAGCAACCCTGTAACCAAAACAAATCTACCTGCTTTAGCAGTCATCTGCCTAATCACTACGTTACAGGAAATTCTCCAGCTCACAGAGGCACACTGATGCTTAATATATTCATCAGCACCCATCGGAGCTGTTTGGGAACACACAAACATCCAGGTCCCCCAGAAACAGTCAATTATTCTGTGGCCCCTCAGATCTGCAAGGGGCCCAGGTACCCTTGGACAGGGAAGGAAAAGAAAAATAAAATATCAAGTTTCATCTCCCCCTGAGAAGCTGGAGCAGCACCTCAGCTCAACAGAAAGATTATCAGCTTGCAACACGTGCCCAGGTTCTGGTAGAGCTTTCTTGGACAACAGTAAGTGTGTATTTATAAAACAGTATTTACAGACTCCTAATGCTTATTTTGATGCTACGTGAACATAGCTCAGTTTCATGAGTCCTCCTTGAACAGTGTTTGAACTTAAGGAAAATGTGACATTCGTATCAGGGAAAGACAATTCACAGAGAGGAGTTCAATTCTCTCTTCAGATCCTAATTTCCTGTTCTTGCTCCATGACAGCAATTATCCTGGCTTTACATTAACTGCTAATTCAGTAGAATATTTTTGTAAGAACAAACTGAACTCAAGTGAGAATAAGCAATAAATAATGGAAACAGATACTCACCAAGGAGGTCGTTTTGCGGTAACCATTCGATCAGCTTGGTATTGTTGCCTAAATTCCTAGGTTTGTTTCCTGAAAACCTAAACCAGTAACATCAAATGGAAACAGTTAGCAAACCGTCCAAAGTGACTACTAAAGGATAGAGCTGTTTTGCTCATTAGAGAGGATTGGAACTGTAACTTTGGAAAGAATCACTTACACATTCCCAATTAAGCTAGACATACATTGTGACAACCAGCTTGTACCTCCCTATGTTGAAAAAAAGCCCGTTATTTATGCTAAGTTATATAAAAGCAGGTAACATGTTACTGGTTTGTCCTCCCTAACCAGAAGTGCAATCAAGAACTGCAAAAATCCCTCGATTTAGCATCGACCACCAAGCAGTACTCACCACATTTCTGTCCAACATACGGGTCCACCATCCGAGGAACAAAACCAAACCCCAAATCCCCAAAAAACTCCAAGTTACATTTGACTGACATATAAATACCTAAATTTTAATAGAAGGCTTCAAATGAAATTGTTGGGTTGGTGTTAAAAAAACCTCTCCTCATGAAAAATCCTCTCAATTTTTTTACTACAAAAAGGGGATGCTTCCTAAAGATAAATATTCCAGGGAAAACATAATAAAAGGAAAGAAAAGCAGTAAGATAAATTGGGATTACTAACAGGAAGCCACGCAGTGTTGTAGGGCTCAAAAGTAAACGATAACTCTATCAAAAAAAAAAAACCTGATGCAACCTTCTCAACAGCTTCAGCGCCAAAGCCTGAAAAAATCCTATTTCTCTGTTCAATAGTGGGGTTTTCTCCTTGACCTACACATAGCAGTGAGGACACTCCCTAAGAGATGGTGGGGAACAGGCCACCAAGACTGTTAATGCAACTCTAAGAGCGTGGCAGGCTTGTGAGACACCCACATGAGGTGTAAGACACTGATTATCTGGAAAAAAATGGTTCACATGAACTCCACCAAATTTTATCAGCGATGCTTGACGTGAAGCAGAGCTGACTGAACAGTTTTTGGATTTTTACAGGGAGCTGAGAGCACCACTCAGGATGTTTTTAGAACCCAGAACATTTCTTACTGATTCTGACTCCTGGAAATTTCCCTTCCTTCAACTTCTCACAGAAGAGCAAGCAAGTGGGAAAATCAATAATGAAAGCCTGTGTTTACACATAAAAGAGGAAGAGGGGCCTACAAAAGTGAGGGAAAAGGGAAAGAAGAAAGAAAATGGAAGATTTCCATCATCAGAAATCATTCTTGAGCCCTGGGGTACTTTCTTCATCAAAAATAGTGACAGTATGTCCCAAATGCTATCATCTTAGTTTGCTTTCACTGCCTCCAATCCTTCCAAGGATATAAACACAGCCTAGGAGCATAACCCACGCCTTATTCTGCCACAACAATCACTGCTTCTCCTTGTCAGCAGGATATTGCAATATTTTCATGCAGAGTGTTTTTCAGGAGTGTCAGATTGTCTCTGCCACCCGGGCCATCTCAATTCCAGCTTCTGCAACCCTAGGGGGAAACAAGCATGCTCCAAACCATCCCAAGTTCCTCCAGCGCTGCCCTTACCTCCAGATAACCCTCTGGGGCAGCCTTGCCAGGGCGCGTGCCAACTTGTTGGCGAGGTCTTCCGACAGGTACTTAACTCCAGCGCCGAAAGAGACGAGGACAAAGCCGTTCTCGTGAGCGCCGTTCACCCACGCCTGGAGATCCTGCGGAAAGCAAAGTTAACACTGAACACTGCAGAGGCAAAGCACAGGAACAGTAAGCAAACATGGCTTAGAAAGAGCACTTGTTGGTGCCTTTGTTGCTTCAGAAGCCAAGTTTCACAAATCCCAAACATTGTAGAAGTCACCGAGAACAATGGCTCACGATTCAGAACCCAGGGCACAGGTCACAAACAGTGAAACCCTTCCGTGTTTGTTTTGGCTTCAGTATTAACGACCAGTGGCTTAAGACAATTTCGATCAGTTGACACACATTCACAAGTTAACAGGCTGCATTTTAACTCAGCAAAGCATAAATACATCCATCTCATAGTATCAGCTTGGAAGCCCTGCACAGGAGAAGTGCGAATGAAGCCCCGAGACTCAGTTGTGTCATTTCCAGCCCTTCGCTAAGTGAGAGTGGTTCAAAAGCCTTGCTTTGCTTTCATTTATATAAAAAGAATAAACACAACTTGAAAGAAGCCAGAGCTTCTAAAAACACTGTCAGTTTCTACGGCTCAAGGAGTAAAGAAAACGTACCCTTTACTTTTTAAAGCATAGATTTAAATTCTGGGTTTTTCCTAACACAACTGTTGGCAGTGGAAACAAAATTAAAAAATCCTACCCCTGACATATTAGTCGGATGAAGAATATCTCCTGTTTCTCAGGATACGGTTTAATTCTGGTCTCATCAGGTTTAAGCACAAGCCTGCTCAACACCAGTGCAGCAATAGGAAATGAGCAAAGAGAAAATGAAGAGCCCTGCTCACAATGTGCCTCTTGTCCCGGTAATAAATAGGAGGGCAGACAGTAATGGAGTAATGCCGTGCTATCGTATCCGAGCACAAAATCCAGCACGTTGCACTGGGGGGGGTTGTGCACTGCTCTCTGGTATAAAGCAAAAAAGATCTCAATTTTCTTTAAAATACACAAATTGTCCTTTTCCAGTGCACTCTTTTCCTTTCTTTATTCATGTGAAGGGAGAGGGAGAAGGCAAAGGAGGGGAAGTGGCTCTGACCTGCCTCGAAGCTGAATCATTTATTAGGGGCTGACCTTCTGACACAAAAGTTCCCAAGTGGTTTTGTGATCTATTTAAAGCTCGTCCTTGAAGCTTACTTCAGGACCTAAGGCATACTGCAAACGTCATTACATTATAGTCACTGCAGTGCTTCAACTAGTTACATCTTGAAGTATTTCCCATCAGCTGTTTAAAGTCAAAGAGAGAAGAAGTTTTTGTGGGCTCTAGGACAAACCATTCTGAAAAGCCCAATATTCATAGGCCATAGTCTTCACAGGACACTCACTCAGCCAGAGGGGCAGATGGCTGGAGGCTTCCAGAGTGCTTCTTGATGACACCTCCCTGAAACAGGTGCTCAGGAAGCCACAAACGAGATATTTGTGCTGGCTCTCAAACATACAAACACCACAGACCTCAGGATGCAAAGGTCAGGGCAGCCTTGCCCGCAGGGACCACGAGATGGAGTTCAGCATACTGAGGCAACACGGCAGGCAACAGCAGCATCTCCTGGGCTTCAGGAGAGCCAATTCCAGCCTCTTCAGAGACCTGCTTGGAAGAATCCCATGAGACACAGACCTAGAAAGACAGGCTTGGGAGAGCATGTTCCAGCACCACTTCCTCCAAGCTCAAGCATGGTCCATGCTGGTGAGCAGGACACCAGCAAAGGTGGCAGGAAGATAGACATAAAAAGAAAATAAAGCACACTGGAGTCAGAAACAGGGACGGGTGGAATATCCAGGCACTGCCTGAGCTTGCAGGGATAGGGTTCAGAAAGCCAAAGCTGAACGGGACAAAGGGCCCAGTGTCAAAAAGTTCAAGGTGCTTCCTGCTTTCTTCGTTTTAACCTTCATTGGTTTCACGTTTGGCAATGCCAGGACCCTCAGACCAGAGGGAAAGTCTAAACAAACTGGACATAGACCACTTATATGGGGCCTGATAAGACACACCCAGAAATGCCAGGTGTCTGGAATCTGGTGTGGAATGGGTGGGGAAATGGGGTAAACAAACAGCAAGCATCACTTGCGTTTTTATGGAGGAGAATCCATGCAGTGGTCTACTCGGCCTCAACTTGATCCCTAGAAAGTGATGGAGAATAATCCTGGATCATCCTGGCATCAGAAGGTCCCACCTGTGACTACTCCTTGGCAGGACACATGGTTTCTGCTGCTGGAGACGAGCCCATTCTAGCTGAGAACTGGCTCCCAGGGCCACTGCTCCTCTGTGCTCAATGAGAAATTCTGTGAGACTTCACAGATATGATGTATTCACACAGTTACAATTCTGCTTCATCATATAAGCATAGAAGAGGTATAAATATTTCCTCGTAATGGAATTTCTCAAATAGCATTCCAAAAATCCCCAGGTAAAATTAAAAACAGCTGTTAAGTACTTGGAATTTGATGCAGAGGAATAATAAAAAACAAGAAAGGAACTTGACTATGTGGCTGACAAACAGACTTTTGTATTTTGTTGTGCAACAGCAAAGCAGCCTGCTCTATGCTGTTACAGTGGTTTCATAGCCAAGCCTCTGTAATCCTTCCCTTTGAAGGTAATCCCACTGCTTCAGTGGAACATAACACGGACAAAGGTAAATTTAAAATCTTTACAGGCAAGACAAGACGCTACCATCAGCCTCAAAGCATGGGATTTGTTTGTCATATTAAACGGGATTGTATTAAAAAAAGTAACTGTAATACAAAACAAAATAGTTTGTATCAATAGAACCTTAACATCCAGACCAGAGCTGGATGATGCCTGGCCAAAGCAGAAGAACCTGGTGCTGTCCTTGGAGTTTCTTTTAGAATGCTAAATTAGAAAGAATGTAGTTAATTCCTCAGACAGGGTCAAAACTTTGCAGTGCCAGCCTCAGCAAGAGACAGAGTTTCATCTCAGCTTGCTGTATTTTTACATCAACTGAAAGGTTCTTTCCTACTTCAGCTTTTACTTGTGCATTACACGGTGCTCTTAGCAAGAGGAATTGCTTACCTGCCCTCCGACCTGCAGCCCCTTGCCAATCTGCTTTCCCAGAGGACATCACTACTGGGCACGGGCTGCAGGAAATCAACTACAGACTTGTCAGGACTAGCGTTCTTCCTGCCAACGTCTGTGTCGTTCCTGGCCTAACACAGCCTTGATTAAATGGGATCACTGAAAATGTAGGGAGCTGGGTAAAAACTAGGCAGTGGAGAACAGGGAACTTGCACCGCCTCCTCGCAGAGCTCCCTGAGTTTGTGGCCTGAGTCCATTATTCTCAGGCTCCTTAAACTTACTATAATTATTTCTGTGACAGCTTTTTAGCACAGAATTTCTAAACACAAGATCAAGTGAAACTGGATCCGAGTGAGTGGCATTTCCAGACCTTCGGTTTTAAGACACATCTGAATATCCTGGTACAATTCGCCGGGCCACAGCACAAAGCTTTAGTATTTTCTTGTATTTTGCCTGTTCTTTGTGTAGCACACGAGGTGTAGCTGTGACACTCACAGCAGATAAAGAGCAGGCTGTGCTCTTGGCACATCTCTGAAAGAGACTGAGTATTTCAACAGCACCATGACTAAGGCTATGTATGTCATTTACTTCTTGCATGCACACTCCTCACATTCACGAAAGAAGCTTGGAGCAATGCTCACAGAACCTGAACACTGGAAAAGCACACACCGATGCCACAGGACAATTCTGTCTGCCTACAGTTTAAGCAGCCTTCAGTCACCTTCCTACCTTTCCACTCTCTAAGGCCATATTAGCCCTAACATCCCCCACAGTAGCCTCAATGAACCCACAAAAACCCCTCAAGAGACACCCAAGCTCATCCCCCCTGAACTCACCGCTTTCTTCCCCTTAAATCCACTTACACTTTTGACCTCCAGCACATTCTGCCCTGGCGATCTAATTACGCTCTGTATGAAAAGGCACTGAGTCAGGATGAGTCATTAGAGCTGCCCTCATTAAAATCAGCATTCCCTGATCGGGCAGCACTTCACAGCTCCTGGCTTGCAGCACAGCGACCTCCTTTTGCCCACTTGAAAGAATTTTCAGGTTTCCTGTAAACTCAGGATGATTTTCTCTTAACACAAGGAAATGAAAGTACCAGTTTGGAAGTCTAACCTCCAGAAAAAAAATCAGGGGAGGGTGTTTGTTACATGATGAGCTGCTTTGAGCCTCTCTCAAACTCTGGTTCAAACTTCAATTGAGCACAGAATCAAGAAGTTAATTCAAACTTAACATATACATCATCAAGACATGCACTTCTTCAAGTGGCTCTCTCTTTCAGTGACTGGAAGAAAATACCTCACCCTTTCCCTCACCCCTAAATATAAGTAGTTCTCAGGTTTTCTTTAAACTTAGGCAAGGGCTTTCCTTTCTAAGTCCTAGCACAGCCAAGAGAGAACGCATTGCCTTGTTGAGGCTATGCTACCAACCTGACAAACCTAGCAGTGACTTAGGATCTGGCTCCTCCCTTCCAAACCAGCCATCAAACCTCAAGGAATTATAACCCTTGGTCCTCGACGAACTTGACAGCAAAACTTGCAACAGAAATTCTAATAAAGAACTAGATCGGACACTCACACAGCCTGTGTACATCACATCCATTAAAAGTGTAGGCCTGGCAAGTCTAATACAGCACATTCCCATCCTGAACTGAATTGTGAACTACATTTTCTAGCTCAATTTTGTGTTTCATCCAGTTACAGCTTTACATACCTTTATAATAAAGGATCACTCAATACATCTATTATAACTAATTCAAATTTTCACTTCAATGGTTTAAAAAATAATAAACAATGCAAGTATCACCTAATACCTATATTAATTACCATTTTCACAGAAGTTATTTTTAAAAATACTGAACAATACACTCTAATGTATGAAGAATAAGAGGGTCCCTACTTAGAACACTCCACCCAACTCTGCCAGGTCTCTGCTTGTTTCCATGTAAGTTCTGTGCAAATGCATGTCCTTTGGGAGAAATAGTACAGGACTGTGTGCTTGCATAGGGAGAAGAAGCACTTATTGATCTGTGCTGTACTATAGGACCGAGGGGGCAGGAATAAAGAAATAAAGTCCATCTTTTGACCAATGTGAGACAGGAATGCTATTGTGCAAGCCCCACTGTGTGGGCTTTGTTCTGCCTGGTTTTCTAATTAGCCATTCTCTGCAGGCCCCAGTGCCGAACACACAGCTGTGAGCAGGGAGTGAGGGCCCAGCTGGCAGTAACCAGTGGTGCCTAATACTGAGCTTCGTTTCAGATAAACAAAGTGCACAAATACAAACATAACCGGGTAATACCCGAAGCTTTCCCTGTTCAGCTGCTCGATTCAAATGTGCGATAGCACAAACGCCTGTTCTTCGAATATAGTTGCAAACCACCCTTTCCTCAAGGCGGAGCACAGGCATCCTATGCAACTTCTCCTACAAAATGCTGCTTAGAGCAGACAAAACCAGATCTATCTTAATATAAGAAGCCAAGCTAAGCCATCTTTAAGAAAGGAGGTGCTCTCTGATAAATAAACAGAAAGGTATACAGATCATTTTTATGAGTGTCTGAACTTTTCTGCTGTCCTCTAAATAGTATTTCTCTCATGTGATTTATTTAAATTCTGTATTAATACATTTTTATTTCAGATTTTACTAACTCAATCTACCAGAACAGGTGGTCTAAGGTCATACAAGTGCCCTTATGCAACCTTTACTATCACAAAACAAACAGCATCATATCGTATAACCTAAAAGTTAAAAATCCCATCATTCTACAGCAAACCCAGAGAAACTATCACTTCAGGCAAAGTAAGCAGCTTGTATTTACTTGCCATGAATTTTTAAGTCAGTCTAGAACCAAAAATAGGAGTTTTTATTTGCTCAGAGCAGCAAAGGACACAGAACATCACAGTGAACACCGAGGGCACGAGGCAAAGGATAGAGTCAGCCTCCCTGACTCCACGCATCCAGCTGCTTCTGCTGCCTTCGCGTCGCCCGGCGCCTTGGTCACACTCCGAAGGTTATTTTCCGCTGACTGAATTCCTGCCTTTTAAAATCTACGGCCACCAGGCAAAAGCGATTCTCCCATTTTATCAGGACTTGTTTCTTTCCATATCATCCGTCTTAATTAAGTTCTTAGTTCCATTAAGAGCAGACACGCAGCTCCCAATGAGGACAAGATCCTCCCGAGCCCCCATTTCCCTCTGCATTAATAACAAGTTAATTGTTCTCTTCCCTGGGCTTCATTAACACCATCTACCATACAAAAATTGCATGCAGTTAATATTCACACTAGTTTTTCATATTTTGTAATTCATGTTGGCACAGAGTAAGGTAACTACGAAAACAATACCTTGTGCCCATTAAAGACGCATACTCAGATTACAGCATTAGATTAAATCCCTGTTTTCTTGCTGGCTAAAGCCACCCTACCAGTTGGGAAACAAACTCAAAAGTTCTCCACCATTTCCTATCAGAACCCCAAGCAGTATTAAGTACAGTCACCACATATTCATCTAAGAACGCGGTTAAGTTTTTCAATATTAGACACAGATTCGGCCCTACTGAAATACAGGCGACTTTTTCCTTTCACATTTCTCACTAATTATTTGGTGCTTATATATACACACTGTGTATCTGCCTTCTCCAAAATACACAGGGTATTTAAGCAAAAAAAAGTCTTGAAAATCTTACAGAGCTTTCCAGTGCCTAAAATGTTTTATTTTCTTATCCAGGACCTCTACTGCCTTTGAGCAGCCAAGGCAGACAGAGCCTTTAAGTCCATTTAACTTTACAGAGGAACAGAATTCATACTCAAAACCAGAGCGAGGAAACGCAGTCCCCAAGCCTTTCCTCCCATACCTGAGCCCCCCCTAGAGCTGCGGGCGTATCCAGTGAAGCTGCCAGAACATGCTCTACCCAGAGCTAGAGGTCAACCGGCAAAGTGCCGCGCAAGGACTCTCCCGATGCAAAAATCCATTACTCACCAGACCTCTGGCAAGCGCCCTGGGAAAGCAACCTTGCCTTTCAAATGAATGGGAGGAGTGGAAAACGAGGAGCTTGCCCTTCAGGAGAGGTTATTAAAATCACTGCAGAGAGTAGTGGGTGCAGCAGAGGGATCCTCAGATCCAGGGTTCCAATTACAAACCTTGCTGGCATTACCCCACAGGCAAGGTTCTGTTAAAAAATACCCAGAAAACCAGCTTCCTAAGCATGAACTTGCAAGCATACACAGAAAAGTTGATGATTATCAAATGTAAATGTAAGGTTTTACCAACCCTCCTACAGTCTCTGTACAGAGCAAAAAACTCTACAGGAGGTAAGAAAAAAAATACTGCGAAGTACGGAGACCAGTTTTACTTACTCTATCTACAGAACATGAGGTCAAATTAAATTGCAGATAGTACAGTTAAGAAGAAAATGGACATGAAGCTAAATTTTAAATACAGACCTCTGTATTACAGATACTGACATATACCCTCCCCCATAAAGCCACATGATAATCTCACTTAGGTGCGAAATTTTGTCTGTCATTGTTCTAGTACAGCACCTGTGCTCTGTGGATGGTAGGAGATAGAATTCTAACCTGCAGCTTTAAATCCTTTAATCTAATTTCTTCTTCATTTTCCTCTTCAGATTAAACAGCTTCTCTTTCTTCCTGGGGTTTACTTCCTCCCTTCTCTTTTTTGCCTATTTATAAACACATGTAAAGTGTATATATATATAAATATACACATACACACAATACCCACATATTTTTATATTCTATTTATATAAACAAGCCATCAGTCATCATCATTTCTCTGAAAAGCCTAAGATCAGCTGCCTTCTGAGCCTGTGTAAAACCCACATCCTTCACCCAGACTCCCCTTGGTCAGAGTGATTAGCAGAACACGTTGCCTGCAGAATTCCCCCCGGGAAGGTTCACGAAGTCGCCTCCTCACAAAGCCCTTGCTGCAGACACCTCATCCCCCAAGGCAAGGTATCAGCCATAAACAAATTATCCACTTCACCTTTAAGCAACTAGGACATCTGAAAAGCTGTCTTGAGTAAATTTTTTTTTCAAGTCAGTAATACTAATAATTAGGCTTGCTGCTCGTAAATGTCAAGTTTCGAGCACATCCCAACTTCCCAAATTATAGGAATATGGTACCCAAAATCAAGGATGTTCCATATACGCCAGGAAAAAAGAATGCCCTTTGAAATACATTCCTATCTTCTGTTTTATGTTATAAATAGGAAAAAAACGGGAAAAACCCAGGCTCATTATTTGTCCTCTATGGAGGTCATTCCTCAGAATTTGGAAGTGACACTCAGTTAAACCACTGCACGTAACCAAACTGAATAAATCTCGTTAGTTTACATGTTCCAATATGAACATGATAAAATCAGAGTATTTAAAACCACAAAGCCTGTTTACAGCAGTAGCTTATTAAAGTAGGGTTTTTTTCTCCCCCATATTAATAAATATATCCAAGTAACTTCTGTTGCTTTTAGCTTTCACCATCTGACCTATCCAATATCTGAGGTCTGGAACTTTTCATTTTCCATTCCAGATAAAAACAACTGCTTGAACTCAACAAATAACCACCCTGGACTGTAATCCATGAAGCAAGTAAACCTGCTTTTTGATGGACAGCACAGGCTCACTGAAAGTTTGGTGCTCCTCTGTCAGCTCATGGGATGGAGCTTTATGTCTGGCACATACACCTGGAAGACCTGCCTTCCTCAAGCTTAGCTGGACATACTTGACCAAGCTCCAAAATCAGCCCTGTGTCCTTTTCTCTGTGTTTTGCACTAAACAGGCAGATGCTGAGTCACATTTCTTCCCAAATTTAAAATGCAGCAGTACAGCAGGAACCGACATGGTTCACCAACCTAGTCCTATTGGAGCAGCCGAGACCGCAGACTACAGTTCTAGGACTGTGGGTACCTGGAGAGCTCAGGCAAAGCTTTCCTGTGGATCAAAACATGAAACTGGGGTGGGAGGAGGGGGAAAGTTTTATCCAAAATATATTTCAGAGCCAAAATACATGATCATACAGTTCAGTACAGAATTTACACAGGGCTGCACCACCTCCATCATCCTTAAAAAGACTTTTTGCCTCTCCAGCTGACAATCACATGCATTTTATAACAGCTCTAGAACTGCTTCACATCACCAGAAATTTACTGTCGAAGCAGCTTTGTAAGAACCATTCCCTGGACTTTCAAAATAATACTAAAATGATGGTGCTACGCTGCACGCAAAAATCTACTGCTGCACTCTGCAAGGGCTTATACATGTGTCCTTGAATCAGAATGAAGGAGGAAAGCCAGGTTTAAGCAATAAACCATCTCCTGATTCTTCCACCTCATTTTACAGATAAATATCAGTATCAGCTAACACACCTAGTAAACACACAACTGTCAGCAAGGCTCAGGGGCGAAAAAAAACCCCAAAAAGCAAAAAACAAAACACTTTTTAGTGAAGATATTTCAAAGCCACAGATTTGCTGCAATGACTTTGATCTGTATAATAATGAGCTCAGATAAGAGATGTCCATGGAGGAGTGAGGAAGTTCCTGTAATTATCTGTTGACAGCTGTGGCTGAAAGAACAACTTATTACTCCAAAATGAGAACACCCTCCTCTGCAGCATAAATTTAGTTTACTCATGGACTGAGTATTTCCCAAGGCAGCTGCTTGTAGCACCCCTCTGCTTCCTGCCCTGATTCAGGGACGTATCTGATCAGGCTGATTAATGCCTAGTACGCATCAACCTGGTCACAAGGTATAAAACCAGAGCAGAGGTTTCCCCGTTGTTGCTTAAAAGGGTGTTCCTTTAAAAAGCCAGCTTCATTCAGATCCCTGTGGAGAAGTGTAGTGAGGAAGAGGCAGAGGAGCCTTTGATTTTCCTAATGGCCAAGGACAGTTACCTGGAAAACACTGCCAGGGAACACCATACCCTTGATAGTTTAAGTCACTGACGACCTTCAGGACTTGAAAACCAGCCTGTCTCCAGCTTTTCATCTTTTAAGGCTAATTCCATTCACACTGTCCTCTATATTAAATTCACCATACAGTTTTATGAATTAAGTACACAAATCCTGGACTCTGCACCCATCACCTATAAGCAAATAAAATTTTACATGCATGTGGGATAGTCACTTTAACCACCTCCTTGTCTTTTACGGAGCAGCACAGCACGCTTTGTGCAAGAAGCGCCTTCTCAATCCAGTTTAACCAGTGAAAGTGTCACACTGGCTCTCTCCGAAGACAACTAGAATCGCCTAATTAGAGCTTTGCAAAGCGACCCTCAGCCCTCCCAGCATGGCAGAGCAGAGTGACAGGGTGTGCTCGGCTTCATCCCCCGCAGCAGGGGTCAGAAGGGGGAACATGCCATCCCCAGGCACTTCAGCCGCTGCCTGCACAGGTGAGGCTGACCCTGCCACGCCAAGGAGGGAGCCGCAAGGCACCGCAGGGAGCCGGGCAGAGCGGTGACCTCCAAAGGATCCGCTGCTCTCCCCGCTGGCTCCCCCTCCTTGGCACGCCGATCACTGCGACTTCCCGAGGGACACTGCGCCAAGCGCAGACCGACACCCGGGCACTGCCTGGGAGGGAGAGCAGGGCGGGGGATCGGAGCCTTCCCGAGGCATCTGGGCTGGGCAAGCCGCAACCCAAAGACACGCTCGCAGTTGGTGCGCCACAGCCGGGGGCTGCAGCGTAATTGCTACTGAGCTCGGCAGCAGCTAAAAATCATGCTCGACACAAGCTAACTGCAGGATCAGCAGAGACGATGTGCCCCAGGCACAAATATTAATGCAGATGACCAGCAAAGCTGGGTCAATTTTTGTTTCCCCTCAGACACACACTGTTACATGACACGAATATTCAGCACCCACTGCTACGTGCTACCTTTCAAGCCGTGGTTTTGTAACTTTTCTTTCAAGAAGTTCAAGGAACAGGTGCAGAACCTGAGCAGACACAAAACAGAGCTACTTCATCCCCCGGAATGAAAGAATGGCCATTCTGTTACACCTTAAAAGATCTTCACCTTTATCTTCTCATCAACTGCTTAATTGTTACTATCTGCCTCTTATTTTTCAGATGCTGCTTACGAACAGAAAGCAATAACTTCTAACTTACGTGTAGGCTTTCTATTACGGTTAAACAAACTACTCGGTTATTTTTGGTGAGGGGGGAAAAAAAGGAAAAAAACCGTTGACAACACAGGCGTGTCACTACTGAGGTGCCCGGGTAGTCTAAGCAGGTAGTTTGGACTTGAAAGAACACCTCTGATTTTTTTCCCAATACTTCCCTAGCAGACAAAGTGAACTAGGCTACTTATAAGCAGTCTTGGTGAATTCAAGAGATCTGAAAGACTTGTAATAACAGCATTAGTGGGCAAATTTTAGCTACCGTGTCCAGTTACATGCTCCCCTTTTCTAATCATCATTCGTGGACAAGAACACTCCTTGAGAGAGCTGCTGAAGCCTCACCAATTCCAGCCCAGCACAGAAACACGAACTAGCTTTGCTTCTGGCTCACCTTAATGCACCAAACTAGAAGCTGCAGAAAATAAATTAGCCAAGGCTGCTGCCTTGGAGATGCAGCAAGAGCACAGAGCAGCCGCAGCACTCGCTATGTGCACTCGTAGTTTTCTGCGGGGACAGAGGGACAGCTGCGAATTTCATCCACCTGCTCAGCAAACACAAGCTGAGTGCCCAATAATTTACCTACAATACACACCACAGCCTAGGCACAGGCAAATCACAGGGTAAAAGATGACGATGCTCACTCGGTCCCTCTCTCGCATTCAACGAAAACCCGTGCTTCAAACACTAAGAATGAATTGCCTGACAAAACTGAAAAAGAAGGTAAATAGTGTGTCAGCTCAGAAATAATTACAGGTAGTTTTTTTTCCCCCTGCTGTAACATATTTGCCATCATTTACCTGACCTACAGGTCTACTTCAAGGTCATTGTCACTCTGGTTACACTGAACATCAAAAAGACACAAAACAGACGATATTAACTTATTGCCCAAATTAATTGTGTAAATACCTTCTTCCTCTCGCAGAAAAAGAAAGTATCAGTCTGGAAAATGAAGAAAATACCCAATCCAGCCAGTGAAGTTTTCCTGGAGGGAATAGGGATGAACTTTCAGACAGCACAAGGGTACCTTCAGTCTGCTTTCTCAGAATACCTGACCCTTTCTTAACACAAGCACACCGATGCACACGTGCAAAGAACCAGTTAGAAGCAGCACTGCTACGGTCATCTCTGATGACACCCTGGAGAACAGGCAATAGCACTTTTCATAGAAAAAACAAAGGCCAAAAGAGGCTTCTGAAGAAGCAAATTGTTGAGCACTGCAGGTCTACCTACACCTTTTTATCATCCAGCCAAAAGCATCCATTAAAAATCACCTCCAATTCAAGATCTATTTACTTATGTACACATAAACACAAGTGTAAATGACATGGTTTTCTGTGAGATTGTTCTGCCTGTCACTCACCACTGCATTACTCAACAGAGGCATTCTTAGGTATAACATATCAAAGATCACTGAAGTAATCAAATTTGATGATTAATCCATGCATACAGCCAGGACTTCTGGAGTCAGTCTAGGCACTATCGCTGTTGGAGCATGAAGTTCAGAACCTGATGGCCTGCACGTGCACAGTAAAAATGCGTATCTGAGTGCAGCTATAGTGCCATTTATGTTAATTCTTATCTCCATTTCTCACTCAGTACAGTTTTTTCATGCTTATATACATGTAGTCTTAAAGACATTATCAAACCTAAGAGAGGCATAAAAACGAATACCATAAAAACACCAGTACCATGAAATGACCTAGTATAATCTACCAGCAGGCTTCTTTAAGCATAAAGAGTGTTCACCCGTTTTCCCTTGTTCTCATTTTAAACCATGTTTGGTTAGAAGCTACTGATGTGATTTCCAAGACAGAGTGCACCATCTTTCACCTCTAGTGAACCATTAGCCACCTCACTCAAAAGCAAAACACTTCCTGCATCCAAAAAAGATTTATTTTGTTGAATTTGTGATCAACCGTTCCCCCAGCCACCACGTGACGTGACTTCCAGGGAATATTTCACCAAGCAACAACAGAAAAGGTCCCACCTGAAAATCACTGCTTAAAAACTGCCCCTCATCACATGAGGTGAAGCAGAAACCACAGAAATGACTGCAAAACTCAGCAAACCTTACTTCTGGCAGAGGGCTGGCCGGCTTCGTTAGGATTCCTCCCACATAAACGACGTTGGGTAGCGTAGGTCTCGGAAACTCCAGTGCTACATCAGTACAAAGCATCCACAGGCTGGATCCATGGACCAAGTCATACATGGACCGCTCTGGAAGAACCTTGTGTTTCTGCATTATCCTTTCATATTTTGGCAGAACCAAAAAACTGACTCCAAATCTTGAAATAAGATAAACAATGGTATTTTTAATCCTCTCGAATAGGTTCATGTGATCTGTGAGCAGCGAGTTGAATTCTGGAACGTAGGACAGGGGAGCTGGAGCGCCCACTTCTGCTGGATACCAGAGGCCAGTGGAAAACACGGCGTATTTAAGCCCTAAAAGATGGGCTATAACAAATCCACACATCTCATTGGGATCTACCAGGAGCAGGTCGAATTTTTCCTGTTTGAGGGCACGCATGAGGTTTCGGTTGCCAACGATCATGTCACAGTTCTTGGAATAGTGGTCCAGGATATCAAACAGTTCAAGGGCAGTCAGTCTCCCCGAGAAGATACTCCTCATCTTGGACTGGAGGAAATCATCCGAGGTGCTGCTGTTAAAGATCCCTGGGTAGCGCTGAAGTCTGTAGTGATTAGACGGAGGAATCTCTCTGCCCTCAGAGAGGAGAAACACTGTCTGGTGACCTTGGTCATGCAAGGCTGAGGCCAGAGTCTTGAAAATATAAAGATGGCTTTCAAACATAATTGGCGGCACAACAACAATTTTGGCAGCCCTTGCTATCCCGACAGCACTCCACAGGAGAATGAAGGCTGGAGCGTACGGCTTCATAGCTGAAAGGAGAAATAAGAGCATTACATCACAGACAACAGGGCTACGTTTTGCAGTTCAAGCACACCACCCTTTTGTTAGCACTGTTACGAGCACTTCCAACTACGAGGTCTCGTCTGATAGTTACCCACAGGCTTCGAGTTGTCCTCCCTCAAGCGGCAACTCCCTACTCTGATTTTAGCATAACGCTTTCTGGGGTTTTGTTTTCATATAAGCTAACGGGATAGAGAAGGTAGAGGGCTTTTTTCCCCCTAAAAGGACATGTAAATTCATGCCACGTTTTTCTTCAGCATCAATGCTGATCAGACACACAGGGGTGGAAAACCAAAAATCAGGCAGGAAGATGCTACCATTGAACAAGAACCGACTTTCAGCTTCCAAAAACGACACTCTGCTTACTAGAGCAAGTGTAGTAACAGGAGTAAGTACTGCACATGTGAACATTGTAACTTGCACTGAAGCACTTTAACAAGTACTCCATTCTGAACCTACTTAAATCAGCACTAAAGCACCCACTTGAACATCAGCCCAAAACCCCGTGCCATCCTAAATGCACAGCTCCTGACAGCAGCACACCGCTGGGGAACGGGAAAACACTTATTACACGTGGTTTGGTGATTTAAAACGCTGTATGCAGCAGAGGAAAGTGAAGCGCCTTGGAAGCACTGCGAGGACATGTCGGAAACTCCTCAGTCACCATCGCCCTCCTAGGACGGAGAAAGGAGCACAAGCCAAACCAAACAATCTGCTCTGTCCTCGTGCCAAACCTATCCACATGGAAGCCTGAGTCTGTTGCAGTGCCCTTTATACATAAGAACAACAGATAACACTGCTACTCAGTCCTTATCTCCTTACAGTATGGTCATATAACCCTCCTAGAACAGATTGCTCAGGACTTTTTCTTAGTTAATGTTACATGGGTTACCAGCTAGCAAACAGAGCATCTCGTGTTTTATATACTGTTTAAAAATTACTATATTGCTATACAATTACTGTGTAAAAGGTTTACAGGGTTTCTGGAGTAAGTCTTCTGAAGGCTGTCCCTTTCAGGTAGTTGTAGATAGCAGTTAGGTCTCCTCTGAAGTTTTTTTTCCCAGCCTTAACACGCCCAGCTCTCTCAGTTACTCCACACAGGACTTATTCTCCAGATCCTTCGCCAGCTTCACCGCCCTTGTCGGGACATGCTCCAGAACCTCCGTAATTTTCATGAGGTGGGAGGCCCAGAACTGGACGCAGCACTCAAGGTGAGGTCTCAAAGTGCCAGGTACACAGGGACAATCTGGCCCACGCTCAGTTATCCTGAACAGGACCGTGCTAGGGGAGAACGCTCCTTAGCTAAGAGATGTGTTAGAAAAAGTAAGCAAATATGGTTTGCCAATGAAACATCCAAGAAAAACAATTAATCAAACTCAGAAAAATCCCATTATTGATTCCATCTCTCCATGCCAGAAGCATTCCCACGGTATTGAGTTACTGCTCCTGTCAACAAGAGCGATATTACAAAACCATGAATGGAGGTGCAGGACTGGGAAACTCAGTTATGTTTCTATCAGCAGCAGAAATCAGAGGTTACAGGAGCCTAAGGGCTCGTCCAACACATTGCCACAGGCCGGCTCTACCTCCATCTCCTGATCCAAGGCCTAGAGCACAGCACAGAAGATCCAATCCTTAGCCCTAAGGTGTATTTTCCACGGCTGGGGTGACACGCATGCCACCAAAAGCCACGGAACTACAGCTATCCTTTCCTAGGATGTTGACAGCTTTTCCCCACGCTCACCTGGCAGCCAAGTTTTCAACTGCAATCGCATGGGACATTTTACTCCTCGCTAAGGTATTACAAATACTAACATGAAAATCTGGCAATATAACTAAAACCATTTACCAAACATTATTTTTCGTCCTCTTGCAGTGTAGCAGTGTCAAGAGATGACACAACACACCTCCCAGGCAGTCTGTACCTTGTGGTATCTTCAGAACTGGTAAAACAATAATCACTTCTCAAAAACCTATTATGCAACTCCTCTTTTCAACATAAGCACCTTCCACAGGAGCTGGAAAAAATATGTACAGGACCTGCCAAGCCATAGAGATATTAAACACATGATGCTATTAGAGAAATGCCGATTAAGTGACATTTTTACTGGGAAAAAATTGCATTGACCTTCTACTGAACTTCTGGCAGAAACCTGCAGCCTCATCAATTCATGCCCTGGCGAGACCAAAGCAGGGAGCTCAGGTTTGAATTCAGCAGGAACAAGGGCAATAGGTAACAGCATTCTGTAAGCCAATTCACCACGAGCATAATTCCCTTTTGGCAGACTGGGACTGGAGAATAGGTGGGTGCCCGGTGCCATCGGCAGGGCATCGACACAAAACCACCCAAGCTCAGCTCCAGGCTCTCTCCTACACACTCCCCCACTCCAACTGCCCTCAGCAATGAGCTCCCCCAGCACAGCAGGTATTCCCACCAGGACTTGTCTATTCCAGCAGGAATTTCTGATTCAGCTCATCTCCAAAATCAGCAAGCACTGCCCACTAATGGGAGGCTTTACACCGGTCAGAACAACACCAAGGTGGTGCTCAGCTGGAAGCCAGCTAACCACAACTAGAGCTCAGGGATTCTTCCTACTAACTCCCAGTCACACCCCGGCAGTGAACTCCCAGAAGAAACCGCTTGCCAAAATAAATAAAAAGGATCCACATTCAACGCAACTGCCTCCCGTTCCTGCACACCAGGAGCATGAAAAAGAATTGTCAAGTGTCCTGACAGACAAGAGGAAAGAAAAGCCCAGAGACAGAGAACAACATATTTCTCCAGGATGGTTAACAATATAAAACCATTTCGTACCTCTACCTTAAGTCCTTCTTCTTGAGATTTGCCTCCATTAAACAAGACTGTTATGGCATCTGAACTGGCATCTAGCAACCTTTTATCACAGAGGGTGAAAAGAAAAATCCAAATTTGCTAAAATTTAAACAAAAACTCCAAAACATAACATAACCCCCAACAAAACAACACCTACAAAATGATCCCTGAATTGAAGCCACTTCTTGCAGCCAAAAAGCCCTAAAATCAAGGATATGGAAAAGAACCAGATGCAGAGTAGCTTTATAGCAGTGAAAACAACTGCTGATAGTAAAGAGTTGTCCTATTGGAGCACAGCAAGAAAAAGACATACCAAGAAGTTAAACATGAACTTTATGAGTGGCTGCTGGAGTAGGTTTAATGACCTATACGTGGAGGTTTTCAAATGAATGAGAAAGTGTGAGTTTTAAAGGGTTACAGTAAATCAAGCGCACACCTGACCATCAGACTGTTGGAGAGGTTTTCAGCTGACCAAAACACTTCTAAATCCTGATTTATTTTTTTTAAGGAAGTATTTTTCCATTCACCCAAAAGGACCAAGCAGGACCTACAACAAGAAGTGTGACTGCACAGAAAATAACGACTTTCAGAAGAAAAAAAACCAGGAGGGAGGATCCTTCCCCCTCTTCTTCACAAAGCTCTGATACTTGAAGGTTGGACAATGCAACAATAAACTGAATGACACTGAAGTAAGTGTATTGCTAGTTGACTTTTAGAATAATAATTTAAACATTAAGACTTAATGTCATTTATATAAACATCATTCTTGCATTATTTTAGATACATTCCAATTAATAATTGGCATAACAGTCAGTTACAGTCCTGGAACACGTACCCAAGATTACATTTAGATTTGCTGCCAATCCTTAATAATCTGCTAATTACTGCTAATAGAACTTTTTGGCATGCTCGAGGTTTTTTTCTGCTTTACACCGCTGGCTGCCTACCTGCTATTTCTGAAGCTCAGGAATAGCTATTTTCAAGCCAGCAGTACCACTGTCCATGTTTTCCTCTATCACAGAAAGATCCAGAAGCAGAGGAGCCTCTCAATCACCTCCATCCAGCACAGCCTGAATGCAAACTGCTCCCACATTTATCACTACTCAAAAGCTTAAACAGTTCTTAGGCACTTACATGCAAGGATATAAAATGTCCTTTTTATTCGCTAATCAAGAACACTCCTGACTTCTAAAGCAGCAAAGGAAGTTTTACAGAGCTGGAGTTAAGCGATGCAATTTGCTTTTTTAAGTTCTTCTCTTCATGTCAGGTTTTATTTATATTTGCTAAGGTTTGTTGAGTTTACCTGGGCAGCTTGAGCGGGACTTCTGCTGGGAAAGGTGCCCTTCATCCCAAACAGCCGCACTCTCCTGACAGCAAAGGAGTAATCTCTGAGCTGCTGATCACTCTCACCTTTCCCAAAGGGCTCAAATTACTCATTACAATTTCACAGAGACAGCACAGGTTAAAGGAAGGGCCTGCCACCTCCGAAAGCCCAAATCTGGGAGCTAGTCAGTAATGAAATGACTATGCCCAAATGGAAAGCTAATGTGTGCATCCCAGGAATATTACTGTTTTTAAAAAAGGGGAAAAGTGAGACTTTCACGCATTTCAGCAAAGTCTGCGTACTACAAACTGCCACAGTTGTGGTAACACACGGATTTATTCCTTCATCTCATTCACAGTACTGTCCCACTGCCTTTACTACAGCTCATTACACCAAACTCAGTATTTTAGAAGGAAGAACACCAACTCTGCTCTTGGAACTGTAAACTCTCCAAAACTTCACATTAGCGTCTAAACCAACTGGAACAAAAAGGCAAAACCACATTTTTAAGTTTTTTCTTTTTTAAAGAAAGATGTATTTCATCAGCAACTAAACTTGCACTAAAAGCTGCAGATCTGATGCAGCTTCCACACCGGTAGAGGGACCTCGACCAGTTTTCAGTTCCATACAGCACCCACCCATGCCAAGCTCCGGAGACAGTTGCTTTTCTGCCGCTAAGGCAAATTTGAGCTCTGTTATCCCACCTGTTCGTGTCTCCACCGCAGGTCAAAAACCGGAACCACGAATAGGGCAGCGTCACCTCGGGAGCCAATCCCGCCCGCCCTACCATGCCCAACTGCAGTGCTCACCGCAGATAAACATAAATGGGGCCTTTATTCCTCTTAAGATCCGATGTACCGTAGCTGTAGGAAGAGACACATGGTTGAACGCACAGCAAGAGAAACGCTGAGGGAAGTTGAAGAACAACTGGGCATCGAGAGCACTACTATTTTTTTTTGGGGAAAAATACAAAAAACCAATATAAGCCGCTGCTGACCATGGTTTACTACTGCTCTTAACAGCCAGGAAGTGTTAAAACAGGGAAAGAAATGACCACTGATCTCAGATTGTTACTTGACATTACCCAATTCACTGCCACTCCAGCCCTGCACTCTCAAAACCCCATGGACACGAACTTACTTCACGTGCAGCTCTGTTTGCTTTACCTGCTATTAAAAAGGTTTTATAGGTAAAAAAATGGTACCCAGCCTCCAGAGGCTTGTGAACGCCTCGGTTATACAAACACAGCCAAGCCCTACAACCCAGGTTGCTCAACCAAAGGCCCTGTAAGCAAAGCCTTTTATCAAGGCCAAGATAGCCGGGAATGACTAACAGAAGGCACTTGCAGTTAATTATAATGCTGAAGGACAACGAAAATATTTCAAGACAAAGAGAAGGTTTCACTAATACTGAGTACAGGATGATTCTACACTGAAAATATATGTACTCAAGCCAGATCTTAGCTGTGTCAGCCACACACAGCTGGTATTAAAGACAAAATATATATACACATACACAGAAATACGCATGAAGCGCATTGATTCCAAACTGTGGAGGAGTGACCAGAGAAAAGAAAAAGTCTTCCCTTTTACACATCTTGGAAGATCTCTAATTTTTCACATTCCCCCAAAACATTTTAAGACTTAATAGCAGTCCACACCAGCATTTTTTTGCCAAGCACCCAGAAATGCTATCTGCGTGAGGAAACGCACCAACCAAATTATGTCTGACAGTGATTCTCAGAAAATAATTCCATCCCGGACATAGGACAGTTTTAATTAGCAGCATAACAGATGACAGTAAGGAAGACCACAATCTTCAAGCTAAAAGTACAACTTGCCTCCTAACCCCTTTAAGCTGGGAATTGTAAAACATGTTCTTAACCCATAATACTGTTTGCTGTGCTGCACATATTCCACAGGCAATCCAAAATACTGCTCCCTAATCCTTTAGGAGCATTACAGTAAATCAGGCCCACAAGCTGATTTCAGGCAGCAAACCACAGTTTAAGATTAGAAAGTGCCTGGTACTAAGCGACTCACATGCTGAAAAGGAGCAGAAAACCATCAGAAATGCAGAAACATGTAGCGCCTCAGAGCAACAAACCAGGAAATTGTCTGGGAAGAGACTCTGGTACGAGGTAATGTACAACTGTCGTGGTGACTGAACCAACCACAGTAATGCCCAGGGGGCCACATAACCCAGATAAAGAGGTTTGGTGGGCTGGCTCCAAAGGTTAAATTGCCCCTCCGTGTTAATGGTTCCTCCCACTGAATTCGTGTGACCTGATGTAGGTTCGGTCCATCTGATTGACAGCTGACAGACACCCCTTGTATCTCCTAAGAAAAGGCAGCCAAGCCTGGCCTGTCCTTCCCCTCTTCCTATAGGTCATTGCTATGTCATCGTCGCCTCCTTTTCGGTACCCCTTTGAAGCACACCCTGGCTGGAAGTTCACTCTCTTCGTGTCCAGACCCCTTCAAGAGAGTTTCTACGATAAACCCTCGGAATACCGACTGAAGGGCCACCTCGCTCAGTAATTTCTGGCCACGCTTGGGCAATCCTTAAGCTCTGTGCCTTCCACCGCACGGGAGAGGAAGCTGGCTAGCGAGGCACACAAGTGCCACAGAGTGTCCTCCTCTCCTGCTGGGCACCTCTGGACAAGCTGCAGCTCTCCTGGCCCGGCCAGCACACTAACATATACAACCTTCGGATTCACATCCTCAAATTTTCCCTATCGCACATCCTCTTACTAATTGCTGAGGCACAGTGTGTGCTGTGATTGCTATTCTGTGTTGCAATGTTTTAGATGAGTAGAGTGATTTGGCTTCCAACCGCAGGCTCCTTTTTCAACTAAACGAATAAATTAAGAAATTAGTAAGACACGTGTATCAACAAGAGCAGGCTTTTGCATTTACTTCGTACAGTCTCCCAAACAGCATCTTCTATCCAATGACTGAAGCATTTCAATGAGTACAAGAACCTCTCATCCACAGACAAAAGAGGAAGATTTATAGGCATTACAATGTCACTGCAATCCTCTGTCAGACTTACTGTGCCAGCTATGCAAACGGCAAAGGAGCTATTAAGAAGGAGTCAAAAGTCAATATGCAATTCATGAAACCACTTTTAGTAACAACTTAGTGTACATGCAACAGGTTTTATCAAACACAGAAGGGTTTTACCTAAGCTTTTCTACTCAAGAATGGTAGAAAAAGGATTTCAGAAATCCTTACTCCACAGGTAGCAACAGCAGAAGAGGCACTTGTTCAAAACACAGGTTTCCCAGCTGACACACAAAATATTTTCAGTAGGCGTGCTAGCAGACGGATCTCTCAGAAGTTACACGGGAATACAACTCTCGTGCAAGGCATTCTGTCTTATCAAGATGACTTTACAGCATGTGGCCAAAGTATAACACTCCCAGTAACACTTCACCACTCACTTTTGGAAAGAAGTGCTCTGTGAGTCTTCCCGGTTACAAAAAACAGTCCCAAACTTCTGAAAAGATTGACCACATGTACAAAGATTAAATATTTACAAATATTATCTTTCTGAAGTGATTATATTCTACTCAAGATTTCCAAACCTATTAATAGTTATAATTTGATCTTTTAATCAAGTCCCTCATAAACCCAAGCAAGGCCTGCATGCTTTGGGGTCATAATGATGCGGTACTGACCGTATCAACCAAAATTTGACTTACCTGAGAGTATTCAAGTCTAATTAAATATTTTCATAATGTGAACTAAATTACAACACGTCAAAGGCACCTTCTGCTCCACATGACCTACATTCCTTAACGCTCTACGCAATAAAACTGAGCAAACAATATGCAGTAAAAATATAAACTTTATCGAAGGTCAGTATTGCAGGAGTATCCATTTTCCAAGTTCAGCCCAGCTAACTGCATGGAATTGAGTTTCATCAAGATTTTAAAACCTGTGAAACATTAACCTCTGCAGAACTAGCAGGCAGGGTAGTCAAAACAAATCAAAAGACATTCTTGAGGCATTTTAAGAACCCAAATAAAAGCAAATAGAGCAAGAACAGTCAGTGCTTTTCATCCCGGTTTGCACTGGGCATCTCAAAATCCCTATAATCTGTAACACTTTACACAGCAAGGATTAGCAAAGCCAAGCACTTACACATTGCTCCAAAACCTGCGTGCCTTCCACCGAGGGCAACCTGACTCTGTGTGCCAGCAGCTCCGATTTCTCCGCATTGGCGCTCTCCCTTATGCAGCTCCGTTCCTCGTTGCCCACGGTTATCCCACCCTCGGCATCTTGGAAAGACAACTGCTGACTGCACACAGCGAAGAGCCATCTGTTTGCAAGTGAGACACGCATATTCCTGGTGGAGAGATTTGTCTGCTTCGTCCACCATGACGCAAGAACCTCTCCTGACAAATTACCATCTTCCTTCACCCTTACCAGGAGCTCACACGAGACACGGTATTTTGGGAACAACATTCAAGTCCCTTGATAAAGTCCCCTCAGCTCCTGGAGACCTTTCCTCCGAGCACCCAGACCTGAAACCCTAAGTTTCTCGACCTGCTGCAGCCATTTTGCACCAGAAAGAACTGGAAAGGTTGCCGTGACATCGGGGCTGGGAGTATTAACAGAGAGGAGCCAACAGGTTATTCCACATTTCCAGGGGACACCAGTGCTGGTGAAGATGTTTTTTACTGGCCCTGCTCCTGCTGTGTGACCACAGTGCCCTGAAGAGCCCAGGAACAGAATAACTCACCACAGGAATAAGTGCTGAAAATAAAAGGAAGCTTTCTACCTGCAGAGAGGACGAGGCACAAGTGCCACAGCAGTCGATGGAGACAAACATGCCTCCAGTGGAGGGTCAAAGCCGCCCATGAAGTCTTTGCTCTCACGCTGGCATCTAAAGACAGGCTGAAAGAGCGGCTGAATGAAGTGCTAAAAAGATGGAAAAAGGAAAAAAAGAAAAAACCCGACTCTGATTTTCAACACTTTAATTAGTGACTGGATCTCCTTTGATAAAACAACCCTCTGAAGAAGGGCCTGGAAGAAATTGCAGTGCATTTGGTTGTGAGCCTTATTCGTTGGTGCCTGTAGTTACATGCTACCATCACCCAAGCATGAATTTTGCCTCATGAACGAGCCTCAGGACCCGAAACAACATTAGTTTTCAACTTAAACCCATTTTACTGGGATTTTAACTTCAGTAATTATTGGGGGGATGCTTTGCTTTTCACTCCAGCTGGCTTCAGCTTGGTACAAGCTCTCCCCGGTCACGCCATCACATGACACCCAGAAGCACTCAATGAATTTCTTTGTTCCATTTCTGACTTCATCCTATAGCAAATAAGCACACTTGAACAAGCTACACAAACATAATCACAAAGGAAACTATCACAGGTTTGTTTCTGCAGGGGGAAATACAACCTGGAAGAAAGTAAAAACACTTGGTTTCATCACGTTTTGCTCTTATTCAGCTCAATTAAAATAATTGCAGCAACACCGCACGTGCCAAAAACATTCAGCTTATTCAGTCTGTTAATTAATAGGTTCTGTTCTGAAATGTACAGGTCGATTTTCTTCAAATTCAGTTGTTGTCTATTGCTTTCAGATTTGTGTTTTGGAGTGCCTGCTTTGAACTATGTCCTAGCAGAACCTGGGCCTAGAGTAAGGATAAAATTATAGTAACAGCTTTTCTACATAGTTTAATCCTGAGATTCTGATTTAAAAACAAGACCACACCACTTACCAGAGCTATGGGGGACAGTTATCAACTTGGGAATCTTATAAAAGGTGCAAAATACACTCCAGTAAGGCTTCCGGCTGTTTGTCTTGTTTTTTTCGTAGCTGTATACAAATTTTTAAATACATGTAAGCTTCCTGCAAGCATCTAGCAGCAGTAGTTGACTAAGACCAGAGCAAAATTCCAGAAAGGAATGGTCTAAAGACAGGGTTTGTAGATTTTCAAAAACAGTCCGAGGCTTAAGTACAACCTGCTAATTCACAAATACTAGGGAAAAGAGAAAATAAATCCAAAGGTTACACGGGGTCAAGGCAAAGATGGTTCCCATCTCCAAGACTACAGCACCCAGAACCATCTGGGTGTAAAATGCAAACATGTGAACAATAACCCATCCAGGCACACCCCAAGTGGTTTTAGACATGCATGTGTCTCTTCCTACCCACCAAAACAGCACTTCCCAGGCACTCCTCCACTTCTGGAAAGCAGCTAAAACTTTTTCAACATGACCACTGTATAGTGGTAAGTACCTGATGGGGTTTATAACAGAAAAAACTTTATAGCCTATAGCTGTAGTTCAGTTATTTCATTAGTAAGCACTTTAAGGCAAGACTGATTGTTGAGTAAAAGTACAGTCTGAGATAAAATGATTCAGAATACTCCAATCTTCAAGTGTACTTTCATGAAAATAAAGCTAATTGGTAAACAAGCAAAATAATTACCGAAGTGTCACAAAGCATAGTAATTGATGATTTACCATTAGGAGTGGTTAAAGAAATAGGACAGCTTTACTCCTATATTTGACACACTCAGATTTGTTTTTCGAGCTTCCTAACTTGAAAAAAAAAAAAAAAAATCAGATAATCATCAATAGTCCTTGGGCACATTTCCACACAGGTCCTCACAAGATTTACACCAACAGCTCCCATTTACTTTAAGTCCCACGCATCACAGATGCCCCAAGTGCTAGACTGGCCTATCCAGACACGTTCCTGAAACACACGCGGAATTTTCCACTTTGCACTGCCATGAAGCAAAATGCATGGACAGAACTTCACACAAGCATCTTAAGCTTGATTCCTCACGATGAAGTTTTGTGTCCAGAGACCAAGCACCACACACATCGCCACACACCCCTCAAAGCTCAGTTTCAGGAAATAATGTTCTTTTAAGGACCGGCAAGGTTTCATCAGGGGTGTAGCTCTCCAACAAAGCTCTCCTGGCATTTACAGTGCATTGATGTACAGGTTTTAACTGAACTACAGCAACTTTGGACAATACCAAACCCAGCTCTCCAGTGGCAGCAACCTCCCAGTCAAGAACGCTCCTGAGAAGGATACTGCTACAAGGTCCACCTCAGCACATCACACTATTAAGAAAAAGTACCTTTGAGCAGATGCCTGCAGTCTGATAAATTGGCAGAAGTTGTTTCTCCAGCAAACCTACAAAATAACCATTTAGCTCCTTGCAAACAGCACCTTTCGCTCTCTAACAACTACCTCATTTTAAAAATGCCTAGTATTTAGAAATCTGAAGCTGATACTACACCAAATACTACCACAGCTGCTGGGGCTGCTTACGGCAGCAGGCTCTGCAGTCGCACTTCCCACCTCACCGGCAAGCTGGGCATCTCGTGTTAAAAGCAGTATCCTGGGAAAACTCCTGTTCCTCACCCAGACTTCCTTCAGAGAGAGATGCTCCTTTCACCTCGTTTGCAGTGTCGGCCAGAAAACACCTCACTTTGCCTCAAACTTGAGTATTTTTCCAGCTGAAACATTAATTGGGAAGACAACAATGACATCCTGAAAATAAAGCTAAGAGCAAGTAAGAACACATGAGTACCAGCCTCGTGTTTTCTTGAGGCCTTTTTGTTTCTCTTTTTTGTTTGCTCTGTGCTGTGGTTTTTGTGTTTTTTTTTTTTTTTTTTTTTGTTTGGGTTTTTTTTTTTTTTTTTTTTTTTAAAGCTTGTACTTACTTTTTGTTGAAAGATTTCGCAATACTTTTTGAAATGTGTATCTCATGAATTGGTGTTCTTGACAACAAAGCATCTTATTCATTTCACTTAAGCCCAATAACTTTCAAATTAGATGGGGGCTGCAGAAAAAAACCCAAAACAAATCAAGTACAAAATACGTAACTGCGTTTTCATCTAAAACCCCAGATGTTGGAATTTAACGTTTAAAGTTTCAGTCAGGCTTGTGCGCTCCATCTTCAGGTATAACAAATAAATAAACTTTTTCCAGACTGGTGGTGAAAATAATTTCTCTAATGGAATATAGTCTTGAATTAAGAAACTCAGAAGGTCCTCCAACTTCTACATCCACACTGTTACCTCCCTCTAAATACATTGAGACACAGCCTTAATATTTTAATTTTTTTAAAGCATGCTGTTTCAGCCAGGCATCAAGGCTCATTTCCAGCTCAGCTCAGAATCACAAGCTGACCCAAGACTTCCCATTAACCCTCCCTTCAGTTACTGAGTAAGAAGGGAAAATACTCTTAAGTTGTTTATTTTTTGTGAAGCTGAACCATCCATTCATAGGAGAAAAGAACAGCACGGAGCAAAGAAGAAAGCTATGCTTGTTGCCCTATACAAATAAAATTACAGGCATGACGAGTGCGCTGCTTAAGAGAAATGGTCATAACGAACCAGTTCATAGTCACAGCTTTGGCTACAAACCATTGAAATGCCTATTTCTTACAAGGAATATCAGGACCTCACACCCTGAGCATTTTGACATACATGCATCCAAGTGTCATAAAAGATCAAAAATAATTCATCAAAGGGTTCAAGAAACCTTATGTCACAAGTCTAGGAAACTGCCTCCCAGCATAGCTGTCCTGAGGGAAGGACAGAGAATTCTATTAAATGCTCCCAACATATTTTGCTTCCTGGAAAACTGGGAGAAGAGCCCTCTACAATACCTATTCACAAGCACTTGGAGCTGTATCAGAATGTCAGTTTTCAGCCCAAAGAGACTTTCTAAAACAACAATAAGAAGCCGACCCATGCTGAAATTGTTCTGAGAACTAGAAATACCAACAAAAGAGGTGAATGATGTGAAATGCTTCTCATATATCAGCATTTCTCAAACACAGTTCTGTTCTCCTCACAAATATGACTTTGTAATAATCAAACAGAAATAAAAATATTTGTTGAAAGACTAGATTTGGAGGAAAAAAAGTATTTCATTTGCCAAGCATCGCATGAACTTGATCTCACCTCAAACAACCCAACAGGCTTTAATACTGCAGGAGAATTTCTCTCATAAGTAAAAGACAAAGGA
Organism: Callaeas wilsoni; assembly: GCA_013398955.1. Taxonomy (NCBI): domain Eukaryota; kingdom Metazoa; phylum Chordata; class Aves; order Passeriformes; family Callaeidae; genus Callaeas; species Callaeas wilsoni. The sequence continues at coordinate 125,274 of VWPU01009150.1, forward strand.
CTTGACCAATAAGGAATAAAGCAAGATGAATTCCCGTATTTTTCTAAAGGAAGCAACCTGGCTAAAACAGCCATGAGGACAAATAGCACTTTAAAGAGCCCAAAGTGGAAAACACCAGGAAGAGCAGGCAGGGGCAATAAGCACCGGGCAGCTTAAGTCAGAATCAACGCAGCTCATGCTCAAGAACGTTAATTAGAAAACCAAGTCAGGACAGATGTCATCACACTTTTAATTATCACAGAACATCTTTCAAGTAGTAGGAAGAGTATTCCAGCAAATCACATCCTCTGTACAAGTCACAACAGGTACAGAGAAGGCCACAGGCAAAGCTACGTCAGCAAGGCACAACAGCTGGCAGCCATTCGCCGAGCTGAAACTGCCACCAATTCCATCCACCAAAACCAATCCACTGCTTCACTGCCACTTAGTCAGCAAGTCACTTCCCTCCAACCCACTCACACGGGCACGGAGAGGACTCCGAGCTCAGGTGACATCACCCCGCGCAGAAAAAGGATGCAGGATCATTTCAGATGTCCTCTCCTCCAGGCCTGGTTAATCCCATGGGTTTCTCCACCCAAATCCTGCTTTAGAACAATCAAACTGTTTAGAAGCACCCTAAGAAAATAAAATCTAGTGTTTACAAAACATTGACATGATTCTCACCTCAGAGTCTCAATATTAAACAGACACATCACAAAACAAATACTTGCTTTTCTCATGTTCTAGCAAAAGCTTCTGTCCACAGGAAATGCGTGAAAAAAGCAAAAATAAATCCCAAGCATTTTGTGCTAAATACTCCTTTCCTTGTATTTCAACTGCAATATTTTCACAACAGCATGAAAGCTGTCTCGGAGCGCAAGACTCCAGCACAAACTGGTCAGTCTTTCAGAAGAGAAAAGCCACTGCAGTATCTAGTGTTCAGCCTGGATCAATGACTGAAACAAAAGAACAAAACCAAGGAAACGTGAAGCAAAAGTTAACTGCACACTGTGTAGTGTTGGTGCTTTAAAACTAGCTCAGCTAAAACATCTAAGTGACCTTGTGTGATAATTGCTTGGAAAAGCAGGCAGGCAGCTTCAGATTGCAAACGTTAACTGAGAAAATGTTGGTAATAAAAGTCTGGAAATAAGTAATATCATGTGAATTATTCCCAAAACTAAGTCACTCGGGCGTAACATGAAAAAAAAACCCAAAACACTCATTTCAAGGTGTCTGCTTTGGGGGAGGAGACCTTCAAGGATGCCTACTACTAGAGTTGCTCCCTGCTGTCCATCCCCAGGGAACTCTGATGCGCATGCAAAACGGGCTGCGCAATTCCCAATGATTCCCTATTGTTCCACGGGCAGGGCTCAAACGAGTAGGTAGACAGTAAGAGACAAGACGCCACTTGATCTTCTCTTAAACACCGCAACTTCAGCGATGTGTCCCCTAAAAAGTTCACGCTTGACCGTCTTCCTCCTTTTTGAGCCCAACCGGGAGGCGCAGCAGCAATTACACAACGCTGTTCCTTCAAAGGCGGCTGGGATGGACACTCGGGAATATCCAGGGAGGGCACTGCATCCCAGGCTCTCCGGGAGTCCTCCCGGGTCTACGGTGTCCCTCACACCACGTCCCCAAGCTGGCAGCCAGGTGGCAACTCAACAAGGGGGGCTCTGCGCCCACACGCGGCGGCGCTACCCCCGCTGACACCACCGCGGGCCGGCTATCGGCGACAGCCCCTCAGGGGGACACTAAGGAGTTAATGGGGACCCGCTGAAACAAACCAGAACCCGGTGTCCCAAAAGCGGCGGGTTCCCGCGTCCCTCCGCTCCCGCCCTCAGCGACCCGCGCGCGCGCGCCTCCCCTCAGGGCTGCGGAGCCGCCGCTGAGGGACCCCGCGGGTGGAGGCCCCCTCAGCCTTCCCGCTGCCTCTTCCCTCACGGCGCTCGCACTTCCTCAAGGAGCGGCGCCGGTACCTGCCGGGCTTCCCCCCACTCACAGCTGCGGCGCCGAACAACGACCACGCCAGAGCTCGCCTGAGGAGCGTCCGCCAGCCGCGCCACACAGGTACCGTGCGCGCCGCCCCCGGAGCCCTCTTGTCTTCCCGCCCGAGCGCCCCTCACGAAAAGGGCGGGAAGGGACGTGTCCTTCTGGCGCCCCTCAGGACGTGGCGCTACCCCACAACCCCCAGCTCTCTCTTCAGGTCACATCGTCCCCTCGCTCGGAGACACCGCATTGACGCGGCTCCCCTGCGGCTCCTTCTCTCGGCTGTCACCCCACGACAGGGCTCATTCCCTCAGCTAGCAGGTCTCACCCCCATTTCCATGGCTCTTCCCCTCAGCCCCTTCGCTCTCACCCCTACTTCCATAGCTTCTCCCCTCAGCCCCTGCGCTCTCGCCCCCACTTCCATGGCTCTTCCCCTCAGCCCACTGGCTCTCATCCCCTTCCACAGCTCTTCCCCTGAGCCGTCCGGCTCTCCCCCCCCCCCCCCCCCAATGGCTCTCCCTCCTCTCGCTCCCCTACACCCCCCGCCGCGGGCGCCCGGGGGCTTCTCCTTGCATTACAAAAGGGAAGAGGGTAGACTGGGACAAGCAACGAGGTGGAACGACAGCCCCCCTCCACCTTCCCAGCCAGACCCTCTGCTTCATGCCGCAGCCGCAACTGCCTGGCTCCCTCGGTACTGCCGAGGCCCCTCACCGCTCTCCCTTCAGGGCCGCTCCTCCGCGTCGCTGCTTCTGGTAAGGAGCCGACGACCGCAGCTCCGCTCGGGGCTCTCGTCCTTCAGCCGGGTCTGCCCGGCCCGGGCTGCGGCGCTGCTGCGGCGCCGGGAGCGCCGGGCCCGCCGGTGCCTCCGCCCGGGCTCTGCTGCACCTGCTGCGGGGCTGGGCTGCCCTGCGAGCAGAGGAGGCTCCCTCGCTCCGTCCTCCCTCAACTTCGCATCACTCTGGGCTGCCCCCGCTCCGCCCCACCGCATGCACCGGCGCTGCCGCTCGCCCCCGGCTCCGGGGAAAGGCTCGGCTGCCCTCCCGCCCCATGCACTGCCCCGCTGCCGGGACAGCGGGCAGCTCCCGGCATAGGGCAAGTCCCCTATGCCCGCCTCCGGCGGGTGGGACCGGGGCCGCCTCCACCAATCAGCCCCGGCGCGCCTGCTTTTCGGTTCCAACCCCGTGCCGTGGGTAGGGACACCTTTCCCTGGACCAGGTGGCTCCAAGCCACGTATAATTGCCTGGCTAGTTAAGGGCTAGCTACTAAACAATGTCGTTATGCCGTCCTCTCTCACCCGACGGACTTTAAAAACAAGCGCTAATTCTCCAATTGGTTTTGTGTGTGTGCGGTTTGGGTGGATGTGGATTGGGGTTTTTTTCCCATGTTACTTGCTTATTATCTAATAATAGTATATCAAAATACAGTAAGACGGTAATCTCATAGCTGACAGACAGCAAAGTTCTTTGAAACAAGAAGATTTGCCCTTCACCTCTCGCACACTCTAAAATCCAAACTTTCCCTGTTTCTTTTAACTTACACATTCACTGGAGTTTTTGCAACGAGCCTTAAAGGACAAGAAGTGTCAGATTGTCTTTCTGATTTGACAGATCAAGTTACTCCTTTAATAAAGTGAAGGTTTAAGTTTCATCTGACAAAACAAAAAAATTAATGAAATCGGAATGATAGGTTAATGAAATGGCATGATAAGAAAAATGAACATAAGCTTTAAACTGATTTCCATTCCAGTTGAGATGGCTTGCAAAAGAAAATGAAACTATACTTTCATTCAAATTAATCCAATTTATTTGGGACATAAAATTTTTCTTTATATTCCTTATAGAACTTTTTAAGAGCTCGTCTTTCTCACATATAAACAAATCATTAACGTTTCTCAAACCTCATGCCCCTTTTGATGTCCAGTTAACATTAAATCATGTGTTAAGCTTTCATGGGTGGTACTGAAATCCTACAAGCTAATGGTGGCCCTTGGCTGAAGGTAAATATAGAGCTCTAAAAATGAAGTTCTGAAGTTAAATGTCCCAAAATCTGCTATATTCACACTATTGTGTGGAAAGGTTGAGTTACTTAGAGGCAAAATAAATTTCAATTTATATGAGTTAAGAATTGAATAAGTTCAGTTCCTCTGCATATCCAAGTGACCTCCTTATTCCAGGGGCAACCGATTTAGTAAACGCAAAACCGGCAGAACCATTCCTAAGGCATAACTGTGGGCATAAATCTAGATGTGAAGTGAGTGCAGATTTTGTTCAGACCTCTCCTAGCTGTGCTGGGATCACCTGCACGTTTATCAGTAGTGCTTTGGTTTCTCGGGCAGCAGCTTCAATAAAGCCGTTCTCGCTGCGAAAGCGGCAATCGGCGCGGGTACCTGGGGAATCCTATTGCAATTATTTACCAGACCCTGGAAAAAAATTAAAGGTTTCTTCATGGAATGTAGTACTGAAAATGTCTCACAGTGGTGGTAGTACTTTGAATTTAATTGCTGTGTGTTATTTAATACTAACTCAGGAATGAATGTGACTTCTAAAAGCTTTTGTATTATTCCCCACATACTCTACCTTTCCTGTCAGCATGTCAGACTCACTTGATTTTGTCATTGTTCTGCCTTCCCAGTTTCCTATCGTGAGGAGATGAGAGTAGGTCAGACACAATGTTTTATTGAAAAGGAATGTGTTCAAGAGTTAATGATTTTCTTGTAAAATCTTACATTTATTGTGATGGCATCTTTCCTTGGTGCAAATACTTCAACTCTAGGTATATGTCCCTCATATTGTCCTGTCTTTGCCTGTTATGATTCCATGCTATTGCCAGACTGATTTTATTTCAGACTCCAGATATGTGTATAATTTTGTATTTCTTTCAAAGTAAATATAAGGCCTTCATTATTAGCTAAGCCATTTTTATAATTCCAAGGTGTATAAGGTATACAGCCAAATACTGAATCAGGGATTTTTTGTTCTCCAGGAAATTCCAGAGCCTAACAAAGAAATTCTGTGTTGCAAAAATTTTGGAGTCTTGCAATTCGAAATTGTGATAAGGAAATCAGATTCAAATAAAATAATAAAAACTCACAAAATGCTATAAATATGAAGCATTCTTAATTTTTGTTTAAGTTTTACAGAGCTAATAAACACTTCAGAAGCGGTTTTGAAGAACTTTCTATTGTTGTCCAAAGGGACACCTTCATATTATTTTTCAAGAGAGGAATTTAAGTAATTTGCCTTTAAGATGGACAGTGATGTCATCAAGGTTCTTTTTACTGGCTGAGGAACCAGAAATGCCCCTTGATGTGACATGTTTCTCTGAGGTTGTAGAGTGCCTTCATCCAACGGAATGAAGTTAGAACTTCATTCTGCTGGATGAAGGCAGCAGTTCCCTGTTGCGTTTTTGTCCTGGCAGAGTTTTTATCATGCTCATAAGAATCAAGAAATACTACACTATTAATTCCAGATTTGTGATTCTGCAAATCCAATTAATTGAACTGGACAATATGTGCAAGTTATATTGAAGATTATGTCCCTTGTGCTTTTCTACTGATTTGCACAGGTCGGCTGACCAAAGAGGAAGGAATTTCTCCGGTAGGTTTCTGGGTCGTGATGGTTCACATAGAGTTCAGTAGGTGGTTTTTCCTCAGCCTTGATTGTTTTGGCTATACGTGCACATACCTCAAGAGTTTTTACGGAGCAAGGTACAAGTACCACCTTCCTTGTAACTCGGATTCCAAGAGTGTTAGCTGCTTTTGCTTCCTAATGGATGTGCAGCCATAAGCAGCCAAACTAATTTATTTAAATAGGGTTTGCAGTTCTTTCACCTTTCCAATATGCCAGAAGGAATTAATCATCTGAAATGTGTAGTACCCAATTTAACTGCAGTGTTACCAGACAACCAGCGCTTCTAGATCTGCTGCCACATCTTTGGAGCCTGCTCACAGATCCCCATGAAAGCAAGAAAAATGTACAGACGAGTCTGCCTTTGCCGTAGGCAACTGTTGGCCTTATTATTTGACACGAGTGGCACTAAGGCACAAGTTAATTCTGCCTGTATGGGTGAGCTAGAGCTATGAATGGTGGTTCCCGACAGAGAACCACAGAGTGATCACCCCATGCTTTGTGACCCGTTGGAGTGTGAAATGGTGATTAACAGACGTCTATTTGGGTGGGGCAGACAGTTTTTCTCCGAGAGGAGAAATCTGTGATGCACCTGCAGTCGTTCTTTCTGTGCAGCCTGGGTGATTACAAAACATAATGTTCTATTTCCTGGGGCAAAACTTTTAACAAAGGAAGAAGGAATCTTTTATGGACAAATTTAGGTGAGACCTCATCTCTTATTTATTCCTTGTCTGGCAGTACTGTAAGTTTCCGAGCAGGTTTGTTGACCGTGGGGTCAGGACACTTTCAGGTAGAAAAGCGTTAAAACTGTAAATCCCACTTCGCTGCACCTTGTTGTGAGGGACGTTCTATGGTGAGAGAAGGCACAGGGAGGAGCACTTAAAGCGTTCGAGGGGATAGAGCAGCTCTCTTAGGAGGAGAGACTAAAGAAGGTGGAGCTCTTCTGTGTGGAAAGGCAATAGCTGAGAGAGGATTTGGTCAAGATCTGCAAAACCGTGAAGGGGGTAGAGATGACAGCTACACAGCTGCTATTGACTGTGATTCAAGAACAGGTGACAGTAACTGCAGCGAGCACCGCAGCAGGTTAAAGAGATGAGAGGAAGCTTTTCATGAAAAGCAGCTGACCTTAATTTCCTTTATTACCCTGGAAGGTTAAAAAGGCAGGCTGGGGGAACAAGGTTAGTAAGAGAATGAGCACCTCTGTGAGCAGGAGCCTTCTGGTTCTGCTCAGAAGGTCAGGATTGGCTCTGTTGCTGTGCAAATACGATAACTGAGTATTCCTAGTGAGTAGTAAAGGAGTTGCTTTTTAAAAGGGGTTATGCTGTCCCTTGAGGCTATTTTTTTTTCCCCACTGTTGGAACCTGAAGAGTGGTCTAGAAGGTTTTTGTTAACTCTTAGGGTGTTTCTTACGTTGAGAAAGCTATTTGAGAGAGTAGAGAAACTCACTAAGTTGTTTTTTGGTTTTGGTTTTTTTTTGGTTTTTTTTGTTTTTGTTGTTAGTTGTTTGCTGTTTTAAGCAGAATTCTGTATGTAAAAATGTAGTCAAAAAAGTAAAAGATTCTTCTTGAGTGGTTTTCCTGTCAGTGAGTGGAGATAATGTGTTTTTAAAAGTCATTTCTGGTAACTGGGGCTCCATTTATCCCTAAGCACTTTTAAGTTCTAGGGTAATGCTGAAATGTAAGTAAGCATGAAGTGTTAGGTATGATGTAGGTGCTTGTTAGTTGAAGAGAGTTCTGCTTGTTATTGATTTTGGTAGACTTTTGTGCGTTGGAGTTTTTCTCTATACTTAATGGTGATTCAGTGAAGTAGATTCAAAACTTGTGCGATTCTGTGTTTCATTCCTATGTTTTAATCTTGTTTCTCTTCACTTAGTTGAGCACTTCTTGAATTGTGTGGTAACATATTCCTCAGTGTGCTTTTAAAAAGGAATATCAAAATAGCAGGATGAATATTTCTGTTCACACTTTCAGGACAATTGTTTTAAATTCAATTTCAAGAGCTTAGTCATTAAGGTTGTAAAAAACTTCCTTGTGAAAACATTGTTTTCTTAGTTGCAGTTAAAAGTGTTTGCATATGTAGTTTGCTGTTTTACAGCTTTTTAGTATCTTGGGCAAATAGGGCTCTGTATAGCTATCCTCATCCCCTTTCAAAGAGATGAGCTAGGATTTCATCTCTTTAAATGTGGGGAAAACAACATAAAACAGGTATTGGTGGTAGTCTTTCTTCAGTGTAAAATACCAAAAGGTGTTCTAAGTCTGTTATCTAGTGGGGGTTGCTTATTCTAATTAGTTTGTTAAACAGGACAAAGTAATTGCAGGGGGCTACTATGCTAGTTTTGTTTTACAAGGCAAAAAAAATTTTTAAATGCCCAAGCTTGGAGTTAGTACTGATTTTATACTTAGTTTTTGCAACAGGTTTTTTCAGACCATGCTGACGTTACGTACGTATTTTAATAAGTACTGAGCTCAACATCTGGCCGCAGAGAGAGTGAACCATTCCAACAAGATGCTTAATTGTGTGCTGTTTTTACGCTTTTTTACGAGCGGCTTCAGGAAGCACCGCTTAGTTTTGCATTTATGGTTCTGACTTAAGTTATCTATGACAGTAGGCTATGGTTTGTGTATCTTTCCTGTGTAAGCAGAAAAGGTCCGTTGGTGTGTAAGAAGTGAGATAATTAATAGTGCCTGGATACTCTACTAAAAGGTGTTGCTGTTTGACTGAAAGGGAAAAAGAGCAATAAAACCATCACGTGTATTGCTCCAGCCGTGTTGTGTTTTATTGGGTTCTTGCACCGTTTCTCATTGGTGAAAAAGCTCTCGCCGCACCTGTTAAGAAAACACCAAATGCCAAAGGTCTGTGCATCTTGTTTGTTCTCCTTAGCCCATCTGAGAAACAACAATAATGAACAGATGGAGTGTAGCGCCTCAAAAGGGTTTTAAGGAAGTAGTTAAATGAACTGACCTCTGCTTGCTAATTCCGTCCTGGCATGAGTGGTAGGGGTGTGGTACAGGGTATGCTGTTTGGTTTTCTGTTTTATAAATTATTATAAGAGAGTCCTCATAGCTTTGGCTGTAGAGTGGTAAAAACTTGACAAAAGGTTAATTATGAACCTCTTTAAATGAAGTTCTGCATTTCTCCTGTGTCTCATGCAGTTGGCTCCTTTTCTCTTTTGCCTTTTTTTTCCCCCCTCCTCCTGTTGCCAAGCTCTATTGGGCTTGATATTTTGAAGTTTTTCTAGTCAAAGATGACACTAAGCAGTAGTCTGAAAAGATTTGTTAAACAGTATTAAGAGTCTGCTGAAAAGGCATCATGTCCCTCCTTCATTTGATGTGTTCTGTCTCCTCAGCTGGTGCCAGGCTCTGCTTGGTCACCAAATCATGCCTGTAACCTGTTGTACCTTCCACGTTTGTCAGAAAACTCCTCTGATTTTAAGATGAACTAGAAGGGTCTGTAAAAGACAGTGTAAGATCGAGTTCTATATGAGTTAATAGACCCAGCCCAGGAGGTCCCTTTCAATCTGGGATTGCTGATCCAATATCTATGAGAAAGAAGTGAGAGATTAAAAACCAGAACAAGGCTCTCCAGCCTTCTTTTTGGGATGTTTGCAAGGGGTACAGGGCAGAGATTCTGAGTTTAAGCTTCAGTGCCAGGCGACTAATGAAGATACACTTACGTGCAAAGCTGGGAGGGGTAGGGGACGGTGACTTCCGGCAACAGCTAAGAAGCAAAATGACCCAACTCTGGTGAATCCCATCTGCTATGGGAATCAGGTATGGCCACTGATGGGAGCCCAGAGAGGGGAGAGAATATGGCATTCCAAGTGCGTCTCAGCTCTGCAGCGCTTTGGGAAGCCGGGAACTTCTAGTAGTGACTTTACTGGGCAGCTGTGGGCCCTCACCGGCAGTGCTGGTTCGTCGTGTTGTAACTCTGCCCTTGGGTGTGATGGGGAAGCGTGCCAAAGTCACTCTATGTACCTACCACATGCCAAAAAAATTGTTTCCCAATGTTTGGGTAGCCACGGCCACATCCTCATGCCAGATCTTTCAAGTAAGTTCCTCACTTGTATGTCTGTGTGTTTCATTTTGCAAGCCTTACGATAGACTCTGAGAATGTCATGCTGAAATCACTGCTGTCCACTGCTTCCGATATCAGAGGACCTCTTGCGCTTCAGATGGCGAAGAAAGCTTCCCAGGCACTTGTTCCATTTTTCTCTTCCATCTTAACAGCTGGTAGACTTCCACATTTATGAATTCCTGTCTGCCCTATGAATATTACCCCTGTCAGGTGCTTTTCAGTAGCCATAGTAATAAAAGCCTTCTGTCGAGCTGTTTTCTGAACGCTGCAGAAGTCATTTTTACCTAGGTGTCGCTTCTTCTGCTTGGATCTAAGAAATGCATCCCTACTCTGCCATTCCACCATCGAAGTCTGTTTAGGAGACCACAGCCTTCTGCAGGCAAAGCTGTGTCTTGTTTTTATAGCTATACCTTTTAGAACCCCTGCTGGGTCATTTTACATTGTCCCTTTTGTGGCTTTACCATTTCTCGCTGGTTTGTCTCTTTGTAAAGAGTATGTCCAGTATGGTTCCCTACAATGTCAAGTTTTTCCTTGTCGTTTCAACTATTTCATGCTGTCCTTGCGCTTAAGGCAACTGGAAAGCCTGGAGACCTGAAGTGTAGAATGAATCATTTAGGGCAGGCCATCGGCTTTGGAAGAGAGAACAGACTGAAAGTCATTTTCTCTCCAAACTGCTTTCATTAATTCAGTTTTCAGTGTAGCCTTTCTTTTTCCCTTTTATTTAGAAGATGAACTAAATACCAAGAGAAGGATGGGAAAGGCACTTCTAAGAATGTCAGGAACCTCTTTCCATTTCTCTCAAAATGAGGGAAAATAATAGCCTTAACAAATTAGAGCTCTAACAAGCTAGAAAGAAATCTTTAATTATGTGTCGATATTAGAAATCTAGCGGTGTGCCATGTCTTACCCCCGATGCTATACTTGTTTCTTTCAAGTCAAAGGTCTCAAATGAGTCATGATATGTATATTTTTCCAAGTTCTTCATGAGTTTATGTGCTGACTCTTGAACTTTTTGGGCATTTAACAATTTTGATGTAATTCTGAACAAGGTAATATTAAGTGCTGCATTCAAAGACCAGTACTAAATAGGACAAGGGAGATATTTGTAAACAAGTAGGAAGTTTGTGCAGAATATCAGCAACATGATTTATACAAACTCTAGCAAGTCAGTTGCAAAAAAAACCCTATTATTTTGTGTTCCTGGATATCTGTTCTCTCCTTTTCAAATTAGCTTTTTGTCTGCTTTTATTTACTAGGAATCTCTTCTTTTTTTCTCTTCTTGGAGGGGAAATTTGCCTGGCATTAATCCCCTGTTTATTTTCTTTGCATTGTTTTTTCATTTATACGTTCTCAAATACTTGTGTGGACATGGAACTAACTAGCTCGTATCTTGCATCTGTGGATATCTACGTAACCCCATCCGTGCTTACAATGCACCAGGTACACCAAAATTGGACAGGAATAACATAATTGCAGACAGATGTGTTGGCCAGAACTTGTGACGTGGGGGAGAGCAGACGCTGTTTCTCAGTATGGAACCCTTCTGTCCATCTGCAGCCCGGTGTTGATAGCATCGCATAATAATGTGTTTCCTGTGTTTGTCTCCTCGTATCAATGATCTTCCTCTGCAGGACCTTGTCCTTTACTCAGCCCTCAGTGATTTAATTGAAGCTGTTGTCTCTTGCCGAGTACATTCGTATTAAAGCCCTCCTGGGAACACTGAATAATACATTGAAGGTTTTGCTGAGGGAACCTGGATCTTATTTCATATCAAGAGCGTGTTAAATATATGCAAGAGCATGAAAATGTTTGGAGTGGTGAAGTGTTACACTTCAATTTGTCCCGTTATCCTTTTACTCTAGTTGTAATGACCGAGCTGCAGCTGATCAAAGTGTACATTTAGGGAAGAAAAAAAACCTGCCGTTTCACGATTCACCTCCCTTCCCACACTCTAGTTTTACCAGCAATTTTGGAAGGTTGGTTCTTTTATTGATAAAGCACAGTAAAGCTTTGTCAGTTTGCAGTTAAGGTAATTTTTTCCTTTTTGTTGTGGTCTAAGTTGTTGTGGGGGGGGCAGGGAGAGGAGTCTGGATTTTTTTCTGTATGTGATTATTAACTGAGACTTAGTAACTGATTGAGATTTTTGTTTTTGTGTGCTCTGAGTGGAGAAGTAAACTAAAATCCATTACCGAGCTGTCGTACATAGATTTGAATATTTGGGAGCCTTAATCCATCTGCCTTCTGTAGAAGAGGGGTCTGCTGCCTCTTGTTGCTCTTGTAGAAGTTTCGGAACAGAGTTTTGGAGATTGCTACTGGCTACAGTTACTCCAGATACAGATGTCTTTGAGCACGGGAATCCTAAAATAATCGAGTTTCGAATCTCTGTCTGGAGGTCTCATGCCACCCCTGCCCGGAACGGATCCTCTTAGTTTTGGGTGCTTAGGGCCTGGCCACTTCAGTCTGCAATGTTCGAGTATCAGGATTCTACAGCCTACTTGAGCAACCTTTTTTGGTGTTTGACAACAATGTTGGGTTTTTTTTTCAGTTATCTAGGCAGCTCTTTTGGTTTTGGCCTTTGTGTCTGTGGCCTTTCATGCTATCACTGAGAGTTACCCAAAAGAGCCTTGCTCTTCCTTTACACCATCCTACAGGACAACTGAAGACAGCCATGAGTTCTCCCCTCAGCTCGCTTGAGATACAGGTACAGGACATTTGAGAAGCTATTCACCTGGATTCTTTGTGTCTTGGCCAGAGTGTGGATTTTGGGTGATAGTATGGAAATAGCCCTCCACACCTACTGAAATCTTGGCTTGTTTTGTAACTGTGGTGCTGTGGGGTTGGCGTGGATCATAAACAGCGATTCCCGGAAAGGAAGTGTTCTTGACTCAGATTAGATGTTGAAATCTGCTAAGGCTAGAGGGAGGGCAGAATTGGTTCTTCCCTTCCATTTTGTATCTGTGAAAAGGCTGAGAACATACTTGGGAAGGAACTCATTGCAGGGGAGGCGATTGGTAGTAGCAAAACCAAGAGTTGAATATAGGTGGTGCAGCTGCCAAGAGCAATTTGGAATTACTGCGCAGTGGGCAAGGGATTGCGGAAATTACCGTACGTGTCTTAATTGGCTCAGGCTTTCTCTTTTTAACTCCACAGAAATGGGTTTTGTGGACCAGTTAAGAGTGAAAAAATGAATACAAATATTGCAAGCGAGGTATCAGGGATACCACGGAGTTTGGTTTTTCTAGAGTGGAGAGGAGAAGATTATTGGTTGAAGGGGGAGGAGTTGTTCTGCTTTTTCAGCCACTGCTTTGAATAGTGAAATATTTATTCCCTTGGAGAAGAGCAGCTTGAAACAATAGAGCTGTGTTTATAGAAAAATGGTCATTTGTCCAGACTCTGATTTCTGGTTCATCAATACCTCTTTGTGAGTGGTACTTCCCTCAAATATGCCTTTGTTTCCAGTGGAATGCAAGCAGGGGCGTATAGTGCAAGGAGTCTCAGTTGGGCTGGCTTAAACAAACAATAAAACAGTGCAAAGACTGAAATTAAAATGTATATATTTGTTCTGTGCAATGTTCTATTCATTACCTGATTGGAGCATGAGGCAAAACAACAAGTCTTGAAGTTTCCAGCTGGCTGAGCTGTGTATCTGTACAGTAATGTTACATGCATTTTAAAACATGATTAAAAAGACAGTTGCCAAGCTTTTCTTATGGTTTGTTTAACGAGCTTCTGAATGGTGGAAATAACTAGCAAAGCTCTCAATTCATGCCTATTCATAAGGACAAACACCAACTTTTTTCCCTTTTTTTCCCCAGAACGCTGAGCCCAGTGATGCAGTGCTATGCTTGGAGGGACTATGACAGGTGGTAAGTGAGATGGCTTTAGGTCACTTTGAGTGTAATGCATCCCTGTTCTGAATATGACATCTGCTTGCCCAGAGGGTGCTCTAGTCTATTTTCTTCTCTCTGTGCCCCGGTATTCTTTGCTGGAAGCGACTGAGAGCTTGGAATATTTGTTACCACGTCATTTTTCGTTGTGTCCCTATTGCGATGACAGGGTGTGTTAAGGCTCCCTTTCTCTGCCAGCGAACCACAAAGTGGCCTAGATTGCAAGTTAAACAACGTAAGGGTATGTTTTTAGTATGATTTGTTGTGCCTTTTTTTTTCTCTGTTCTGGTGTGTTGACCTTACCCGATGCTTTGACTTGAGTTGTTTGGCTCTCTTGAAAGCACCATCTAGTGGTATGAGCTCATCAAGAAACTAAGGAATAGGTTCTGTTGTTCCTTTCTGGGGTAAATCTGTCTCTTGCTGAAAAATAAAGCTCGAGGGCATTTCTCCAGATTCCCCTCCAGCCTAGTTCACATCTGGAAAACAACTGGCTGTGTCCCACCTCTGTGGTGCTGCCTTTTTAAATTTTTTTTTGACAGGAGCTTAAGTCAAATGGATTCATCTCGAAGAAGTGATCAATGAGAAGTATAAAACATAATTGCTGTATTAGAGAAACAGGTGGTACTGCACCGTGGTCTGCTCTAGAGGCAGAGATGAGTCTGTGGGAGGGGTAGGCGGAGGGGAGCTGCTGTTCTGCCAACTGCTCGGGGGTTTTTTCCCGAGTAGTGAGATGTAGGGATACTGCCCTCTCTGCAGCAAGAAGGCCTGTACAAGAAGGGTGGCATTCAAGGAGCAATGAGTGCAGGGTTAAGCGGGATGGGAAATAAGGGCAGGGATTACAGCTGCAGAGACACAGAGACAGCTTCTGCCACCTATTGCGGAAGCGAGCAAGCGCCGTGGGATACGGGGAGGGAAGTGACCAGGAGCCAGAAAGTAAGGCACTGTAAGAATGATGAATCATGGAGAATATGAATGTGAAGTCAGTGAATTAAAAGCAGCTGACTACAACAGTGCTCATGTATGGAGTCCATTGAGAAGTCAGGACAAGTCATCCAAGAATTTGTGAAATGACTTGCCCATGTCGGTGACAGGGCTGGCAGTAGTTGCTGTAGTGCACCCATATGACAGCCTGAGTTCAACAGGATGGACATCATTGTGCCAATAAATTATTTGTTGTGGTCACTGAACAAAACACAAATACATGCAGCACAGTGAAATCAGCCATGTTTTGTTTTGACTACTTATTAGTGTTCTTGTAGCAAAACAGAAGCAATGTCAGTGAACAGCTAGATTTCATTACCGTGGACAACCACAGTGATGGGCAGATGGTGTCACACCTTACTGTCTTGCCTGGATCAAATGCTTTCTGTGACCAATAACGAGGAAATCTCTCTTGGAAAATTTCTCTCTCCCTCCCAGATTACCACTACCTGCCCTTTCTATTTTCACCATATTATAGAGTACCAGAGGCATCTTTCAATTTCCTCAAAAATATCAAGGAAAAAGCGTTTACTGATGCCCAGTAGATATGCGAATACGTAAGGGCAGCATCCTGACAGATCTGCCTTAAAAGACTTGTCCTGTGGTGTGATATAACCTGCTTGTGGGAGCATTTGGAGAGCAAAATCTGAGTCTGAGCACCTTTAAATAGAAAGGGATTTGAAATCCTGTCTTTTTTGGCTCATGAAAATGACACATAATTACTGAGATGAAAATAACGCCTCTTATGTTTTTGATTCTAGAAATATATTC
Organism: Callaeas wilsoni; assembly: GCA_013398955.1. Classification (NCBI taxonomy): domain Eukaryota; kingdom Metazoa; phylum Chordata; class Aves; order Passeriformes; family Callaeidae; genus Callaeas; species Callaeas wilsoni. Next base: position 140,578 of record VWPU01009150.1, read on the forward strand.
GGCCTAACCTCATTTGGTTTTCAACCAACCAATATGAGGTTTGTGGTAAAATCAAGAACCAGAAATGAAAGAAAGTTGCTCATCATTGTTACACTTCCCTATGAAGCTCTTGGTTACAACAGAGCCAAGATGGTTTTTAAAAAGACAACTTAGCTTCAAAGATACAGTTAATAAGCAAGAGGGACCAACTGTTTTGACTATAGAGAGAATGACTACAGACTGATAATGAAGGTGAAGCAGATGTGTTTTTGTACGTGTGTGCAATGTATAGCAGTACCACCATTTAATGCATGGCATTAGCAACAGAAATTGCATCCTATTTTGTTTCATATTGGGATAGTATATGCCCAGAAGGAAACACAAAATGAGAAAATCTACAGACTGAAACAGGGAGGACAGCAGGCAAATTGTGGAAAGGCTTCATATCTAGAACATCGCCGAGGTAAGTGGAATTTAAGTATGTGAACCTTGCCAAAATAAGTGACCCGCTGCTATTCCAAAATTGTGACATCCTAGTAGGTGAAGCGTTTTGTAAATAGTGACACAACTAGAAAGAAATGAATGCTAAAAGTTGGGAGGTATGATGACATTCTGTTTTCAATTTGCATTAAGGAAAGGGTCACGCAATATCAAATTATGTGTGAGAAAAGGAATTGATTTAGATACCAATTGTATGAGATGGGAAGCTACAGTTAGTGCTTGGAACTTCCTGTCGCAGACAGGTTATATTTACCTGATCAAGTCTGAGAACATTAGGGGCCTGGAGCAATGCAGGTTAGCCCTGGAAACCAAGGAACTCTACTGGTATTGTACCAGTATTCTGCTCTCGGTATACACCTCACACACGTACCCACACAAAAACCCCAAACAAAAAATAAAACCCTGAAATATTAAAAGCAGAAACAAAAAACCCCAACCCGCAAGCCAACAAACCCAAACACCATCATCACCACCAAAAAAAAAAAAAAAAAAAACAACCAAACCAAAAACCCACACCAGAAAAACCCACCACCAACTAAATGGAAAAAACCCCCACCAAAACTACTGGGAAAAAGCCTTGCTTTGTAAGGCAGAATCATTTGTTCTAGCTAACACTTGATATACTTGCTGATTCTGACCAAGTTAAAGGCTAAATAAAAGCAAGTAATTTATTTAAGGCCTTTTGTGCCAGCAATGTGGAGTAATCACTGCTGCTGTCTTTGGTTGTGTCTCTTTGCAAGGCAGTCAATTAATTTTGTTAGCTTTCTTATGTAATCTGAGTTGATTTTCATCTCTGTGGTGAGGTTTTCAGTACCTCACTGGCACTTGTGCCATAGTGTCATAGTTGATGAATAAGTGGGTTTCCCAATCATAGCTGTTATTAGTGTTTTGGGGTTTTTTGCTTGCCCTTTCTTGGACTCCTCTGTGTAATGGCTGTCAAATTCTTTTCTTTACTTTCCATAAAGCTGCTAAATCTCCTTTTGGAAGGGAAGATGTGACACATTCCCCTCAGTGCCCTTTCACTATAACGCAGCTGGGCTAACAGAAATGTTGACTGTCCACTGATCTGACTACGTCAGCCAGTGGTTTTCAAAAGAGCAGACTTATTGGTCAAGGTCTTCCCAAATGTGACTTTAGTGGTGGTTGCGTTCAGACTGACATAAAATGTGCATGTATTGATATTTGAAGGGGTGGTCATGCAATTTATCTATACACTTCCATTCAAAAATGAGTGAACCTCCAGAAATACCTTGGAGCTATCTGCCATGTAATGCGCTGAAAACACTCGTGTGCCAAGCAAGAAAGCAGCATTCGTGCTATGAGAAGTTAACTGGTAAGTAAGGTATCATTTTCTGAGTTGTAAGCTCTCGAAGCTGTTTCAGCTTCTGTACCCAAAAGACTCACGGGATAGACATGCAAGTTATCATTTATCATTGTATGCAAAGAGTTTCATTTTCCAGCTTCCAGAACCTCTCCGTGTAGGAGTCCGTAGTTTTATCGTAATGCTGGTGGGACACCAATACTGCTTTTTACATGCAGGGCACAACTCGTGTGTGGCCCCATGATAAAGTTTCACACTAGGCAGGAAACTTTTGTATGCTCAGTCATCTTGTTCTGGTATTTTTCAGTCTCCGTGAGTTCACAAAGGTGACCTTTTACTGAGTCTTCTGTGACTGCGTGCCCAAGGGTTTGCCTAACAAGGTTACCTGTCCCTACAAGCCTGACCTCTCTTAGATCACCACAGCAATAGAACCGCTACCTCAATTGTGAAAATTTTTGATTGGCACAGCTTTTGGGACGTGTACCTGCATATCTCACTCCAAGCAGCCTATAAGCTGTCTGAGGCGCTGCCTTGCAAGTGCATGGCAATGAAGGAGAACACAAAAGTTAACTTGGAAATTTTATTAGGTTCAACCAAAGGATTTGGGGCAGGACAGGCTGGTTTAGTTTTTGGGGATTGCACTTTGCTCTTTACAGTAATTTCAAGAACAGAAGTCTAAAATGGTTTTATTAATGCAGGAGTTCACAGCACGTAATTCTCCAGGCAAGTTGTAGGTCCGTGGTCATTCTTTGGTATGGGATCTTCGCACGTGTTTGTAGATGTACGTAAACTTTGCGGGTTTTGTGGCGCTTTTTTCCCCTTTATTTCTCAGGATCTCTCCAGTCGGGGTTGTTGATAATATCTTGGTATAAATGAGAAAAATATCTTCATTCGTTCTTGTTCTTCTGAAGGGGAATGCTCTGACATGTGTAAAGCATTATCCATGGGGTTTCTCCATTCCTATGCAATTCCTTTTTTTAATACTTGATAATAAAGATATCTCTTTATTCTAAGATAAGATATCTCTGCACCACTTGCTTTTTACTTGGTCTGTTTGTTCCTTATTCTTCTAGCTCAACCCATTTTGCCACTGGTTCCATTTTAACTTCTTTCTGATTTTTCTGTCAGTTACAAATTATGATTTGTATGTGTAAGTATTGGTATGTATTTAAGAAGATAATCTGGACCCAAGTATTCCATCTTTGTCTCCCCTTTGTTCTGAAACGTTGTGGTGAGTGAAATTAGGGTGAGAATTGAAACACAGAATCCTCAAATTGATGGTGACTTTTTTCGTGAGATACTGCAAGGACTTCAGTGAGGGTTAAATGTGGGTTTAACTCTGGTTGGGCACAAAGGCAACCTTCCTGCTATACTCCATTGTTTTAAATACCTCTTTTGCTCTGAAGGGGAAGGAAAGGGTTGATATGTGATACTGTGTAAGGAATACTACAGGAACAAGCTCCTGTGAGGCACGCTGAGCGTTCAGATTGCCCGTACAGTCAGTGTTCAAGGACAGCAGGCACTGGGTACCCCAGACATTTCTCTGCCTTTTCAAAACTGTCACCTAGTCTGCCGGGGAACTCACTGTGAATCACAAGCAGGTTCTGGACAAATATTTCCGTTTCCTTGATTTATGGTATAGGAACAAAAGCATGCTAAAGACAGTTCTCCTCATCTTCACACTTGATGTGCTTCCTCTTAGGCAAAACTACTGGATTGTGTCATAGCCTGGCATTTGCCTTGGTGAGGAATGCCAGCCTGACCACAGTGCCTGGGCCGGGTTCTGCCCCAGACAGGTGTGAAGATGTCAGTGCACCGATAGAGATCTCTGCTAGATTCATATCCCAGCTCAAGCGTCATCAGGTTAAGGGTCATGAGCGTTTGCCTGTGTCTAGACCACTGGATTCACGGGTATGCTTTGGAAGCTGTTTGTCTCTGTGCCAAAGTCTTGTGAGGGCTTAAAGCAGGAGCCCGACATGCACTACTAAGTCCTTGCGTGATTACTTGGAGGAAAAAAAGCCTGGTACATACCTACCCCTCCTCCCCAAGTGTTACTGCAGTACAATCATGGCTTAGGAAAGCATTAATATCTTTCTGATAGAAGCTCCATTATCACGCATAATTGGAATTGCTGACTCCACGTGCTTTTGCGTACGTTGCCTTTGGCATACAAATGGTAAAATCGACAAGCTTGTAGCTTAAGTTCAAAAGACTCCAGGTCAGAACTCAGGAAGTAAAGTTAGTTTCTTCCTTTGCCAAATTATTACAACTTATTCTGATTACTCAGTCTTTTACTATCTGAATTTACTGCCTTGGAAATTGGCATAAACCCACTTATTTCTTCCCTAAACTTTTTCCAGCCAGTGTTGAGGCATAAAAGATAATGACTAATTTCAGATGTTCTCCTTGGTAGGATTGGGAAGGAGCGCTATGAACTTTGTAGTGTCATTCAGAAAAGTTACTGAGGAGACGAATGCCAAAAGCAGAGATGGTATCATCATCTGTGTATTGCCTAGTGATTCTTCTCGGTGTGTGACAGGAAGAGATCCTCAGACAATCGAAGGCTATGTGAACTCTATGGAATAGACCTTTTGGAGGTCTGCTTTCGATGTTAGGAGATTATTCTACCTATGTAACAACTTCACGTCTTCACTGCTAAATGGCCTTTAATTGCTTAAAATGTAAGGTGACCAAAACTAGGAATCCAGGGGTTTTGAAGCCATTTTATTGGAAAGCAACTTGATGCTAAAATGTTCTATCTTGGGCTTTCTCTGCTGAACTATCATGTTAGGGACAGATTTTTTTAATTGAAATTCTGAGTCAGGAATGTGGTCGAAGATGTTGAAAGGAAGTCAGACAATGGTCATCTTTGGTATTAGGAAACCTTCTGTGTGCTGGCATGCTTTAAGAAAAGTGGACTTAGGAACGGCTCTGTATGGGAAATGTGTAAAGCTGACCTTGCAGCAGCTTTTTCCAATGTGTTAAGCACTGCTGTGACCGTGCCTCAGATATCGTGTGCAGCTGTGGGCTCCTCAGGGCAGGAGAGATGTGGACATACTGGACTGTGTGCAGCCAAGGGCCTGGAAGGTGTTCAAGGAAAAGCACCATCCTATCTGTTGGGAATGGCTGAGAGCACTGTGGTTGTTCAGCTCAGAAGAGAAGGTTCAGGGACATTGCATCAATGGACAAACAGCTGTAGGGAGGGTACAGAGGAGAGAAAACTTGGCCTTCTTTGCTGCTTGGTGCCAGAACCACTGGGCACAAAATGACACAGGGGAGTTTTCTTCTGAACATCAGGAAACACTTTTCTGTGACGAGGGTGATGGAGCACCCGCAGAGGTTGGCCAGAGACGTGTGGCATCCACTAAGTCACAGCCAGATCTGACAGCAAGCCTTCGACAGCACCGAGTACCCTCGGAAGGCATCAGAGCGTAACTTCAGGAGTTCCTTCCTACCTCAACCCCTGCTGATGTTAATGATTCGTGAACTGGGTCATCACAGGACCAAACCAGTTAAGCTTTGAAGGTTTAAGCTGTGATTCTCTGGAGTACCTCTACCAAATAGATGCGTTAGCGTAGAAAAGTGACTTAGCCACTACCCATAGCTAAAATGGTATTAGGGCTAGGAATGTCTGGTCAAGTTACTTCATTTCTGTGAATCTGTCAGCCAGTTACTTTTTATATTTATGGCAAAACACTTTGTATGATGCCTATCAGACAAAAAATTAAATTCTCTTGGGTGAAAAGGGCTGATGTCAGCGGAATCCGAATAACTTCTGTCTGGAGGTCTAGAAGCTTTTTCATTAACTTGTGACAATTCTAACTTCTTGTCCTTGATGATATAAATGGTATGCGTTCTTTAGGCCTATGAAGAATAATTGTAAGAATTTAGAAGTCCAATATGCAATTGAAATCTAAAATCCCACCCATGTTATCCTATTTTATATTTTTCTACTCAATGGGGTTTTTTAGATTAGTTTGAAAGGCTTTTGTTGTATCTCTTTTGTCACTGACTTCTCTGTGTTGTTAAACACTGTGCACTCCTTACCAGATAGCAGGAAATAGCACTGGTCAAGGTTTTCCAAACAGCGGATGTGTTTTAATGTCACTCATTAACCGGTTATATGAGCCATTAAAAGCCCACTTGCCATTTACACAGCGCTGTTCCTCCTAAGCAGGACTCTGAGAACCCTCGAATTTACCTTAGCTATGGCTCTACAGAGCAATCGGTGGTGTTTGTGCCTGGTTAGGGATGGATTGTTATGTAAAGGCTACAAGTCAGTGTGTTTGTGAACATAGGAAATAACATGTATTAATAATGCAAAATAATAGCAAATAATACTTAGTGTTGTTCAGATCAGAAAACCCCCAGAAAGCACTATTTAGTCAGGCCGTTTGTAGATAATCAAGACTATCGTTGAGTTTTTCTTAGGGCACTTATTGTCTGAGGGGTATTGTGGTTGTGCTGCCATGGGTGCCTGGCTTCGTGATGTTGTTCTCATATTGCTTCTTATGTAGTAGATTGCTCTGTTACATGTTACAAATTTGGGAAGTCTGAGAACTGAATTTGCACGTTGTTTACAGGAAGTGCCTCGTATTGCACAGGTCCCAAACTGATGGGGATTTAATCTCTTCTTGGAAAGAAGAGAGAAGATAAAGCACTATGTCACCCAGATAGCATGGGAAAAAAGGGGGTTTCCTTTCTGGTTTTTTGACCTTAGGAAATGATTAATGAGAACTCATTCAACTGATCTAATAAAATTTTTCCATGGAACAGCTGTGAAGTAGCAGCCCTGAAGAGGATTTCCAAATGCATCTAAATACAGCTGAGATATTTAGCAGCTTCCTCACAATGTGTTCAGTCAGAAAGGCGCACTTAGCGGGAAGATGAGCAATTAAAACAGAGATAAAGTACTTGAAATTCTTAGTTTCTCCTTGTTTCTGAGCTTGCCAGGGAGACTGCAGCCTAAGCTGAAGCAAATGATGATGGTGAGAGTCAAGCAAGTTAAACCACCGGCTGCTTTGGTAGTGATGACTTGTTAGCTATGCTGGGGGGAGATCATGTTTATGAAGATAGTTTATGACAGCAAAACTGGGGTGATTGTGTTCTGAATCCTTTTTTATGTTTTTTTCCTTATTACAACGATTTCAACTTCTTTCAGGATATTTAGTAGCTGCCTACCTGGTTTGAATTTACTGCCCTTCAGCCCACACAAGAACACATGTGCATTTGGGCTAGACACAGATGAAGAGCTGGTTTTAGCAGCAAATCATCAGAGGGAAAGGTGTTAAATCACAGTGAAGATTTTGGTTTCTTTAGGCCTATACTGTGTCATTTTCACAGCTTTGTGTCTCTGGCCTTGCATTAACTATGGTGGTTAATTTTGTGGTAGGGAGAAGCATCTAAGAATGTTGACGTTTAAGGCTTTTTCTCCCTCTTTAGATACACCCAGATTTCAGTACTGTAGTTTCAAATGCTCTGGATCCACTAAAGGAATACATCTTGAGTAAAATCACTTGTGTAACAGTGACTGTTCAATTTTAAAATATTTGTCAGATGAGTTTAAAAAAAAATAAGAAACATCTATTTCTCCCCAGCAGATTGGTTTCTTATGTGAGGTGTTTATGATCAGGTCTCCTTGTAACTAAAGTATTGCAGATGTTCAGGGAAAAGTTTGGTAATGTGCCCATATACCTCTTAAAAGAGGAACAGGCTTGGAGGGTAGTAAGTTGGAAGCAAAAGTACCAACCTGGGAATACATTTGGATGTGGTAAGGAGTTGTCCAAATGGTTAAAAAAACCTTTTTTAAAAATTACTAAAATATGGCTTGGAATAAAAAGATGCTAAACTTTCTCACCTGCTCAGCAATTTGACTGTCTAAGGACACTTAGCGTTCACAACTTCTGACATCTAATGGTGATCTTGACTATTGGAAAAGCTCCATTGCTCCTTCCAAAAAATGGAAAAAGAAGAGAAGCCAGCTCCATTTACCTCAGTGAGGCTTCTAAAGCTCTCTCTGTAAAATGCTGCAGTGTTTTTAGGACACTGTTGGTTTTAGTACAAACTTCTGGCTAGCTCAGTTAGCCTGGCCTGCCCAGCATTTAGAGCTGTTGGAGGGAAGCAAATGCAGCTGTAGTTTGAAAGGTGTAACCTGAGCTTGACTCTTCATAAATTGTGCTTTCATGGGCGTTGCCCCCTACACAGCAGGGTAAGTCCCCAGGGAATGTTCTCTTATCTCTCGCATTTTGTCCTTAAACTGTACTTCAGCTCTTTGCTGCACAGATCTGCCTTTTCAGGTCTAGTTCTGGGAGTTATCTGAAATAGTGTTATCTTGATAACTGCTTTAAAGATGGGAATGTAGATATGGGTAGTAAAAAGGGGATGTTAGCTCCACACACATTGTTAAATGTTTTGGTATTTCCCCATGTTAGTGGCACAGAGCTTTCCCATGCTCCTGCTTTGCTATGAAGTAAATTAATGAAATACAGGTTGTCTTAGATTTCAATCTAGTTAAGCCGAGAAGTTTGATGTGCTCTTGGCTGGAACTGTTTTGCTGTTAGACTGGTAACTACCAATAATATTTTTAAATTGCTGTTTCCCGATGTGGTCCTAAAAAGATCTAAAAAACAAGTGTTGCTCTGATGAGCAGGGCAGCCGCATCTAGTAGAAGCAGCTCCACTTAGCCATGGGATTCCTCTGAATAATGTACCTCCACTTTGCATCTTTTTCCCTGTGCAAACAAAAAGTTCTGTTCATGCAACAGGTGTAATTTCCTTGTCTCCTATTGCTGTTGGAAAGTGTGAATATGTCCCCTCTGCAGAAGTCCCACAGTGGACAGGGAGGTGCTGCTGGCTTGCCAAGAGTCCCAGGCTGTTGGAAAGTACCCTTTTTAAGCATCGTTTGGTAGGAAAGAGAGAATATAAGAAATTAAAAGGCAGGTAATAAAATAAACAGAAGAGAGAAAATAAGAATTTGAGCAGGGATGATGATCAGCTTCTACCTTTCCCTGTCCGTGGAGGGCTATCAGATTTGGGTTTATCTCCTGTGAATAGGGGGTGTTTTTAAAACGGTGGTAACCCCTCCTGGGACCATACACAGCTTTTAAAACTGCTAAGTGTCAGAATATTGTGGCATGAAGCTTGGTTTTTTTCCCTGTCACTATCGAAGTGTTATCAGAGGACAAGGCAAAGCTGATTGCAGAGGTACAACAGTGCAGGAGGTGAGGCTGGGGAGAAAAAAGCCGGCTTCATTTCTTAGGCGTGAGCAAATGGGACTCGTAAGGCGCTCCGCTGTCTGTGTGGAGCAGCAAGTGTTATCCCGGGGCTCCAGGGCACGGAAACTGCGGCCCGGGGAGTTCCTGCATCCGCCTGAGCTGCCGGCACCGACCGACTGGCCCCGGGCAAGCTGTGTGCCGAGGGCCTGCCGCTGGGCTGCCTCGGGCGTTCCGCATCCAGGGAGAAATGGGGATGAGACTCCAGAGATGTTTGAGGGTGCTGCTGCACCCTTGCTTGCTATTGGCAGATCAAAGACAGCCCCTTCGTAAATTGGGGTTTTCTTCCTGCGGTTTTCTTCCGCAAGGGAAGCCATATGTTTTTCTTGATTGCAGTCAAATGTTATAATCGTGGGGAAAAAAAACCAGGATTATAACCACAGGGCACAAAGTTACAGGTTTTAGTGAGCAAGTGCTTCAGGCAGGTGAGCTGTACAGCTATGGCAAGGCATTTTATCTGAATGATGAACTGCATAGATTTAATTAATTGTAAGCTTTTTCCTTGGGGTTTGGGTGGTTGGATGGGGTTTTTTTGGGAGGGTGAGGTCTAAGGGCAAGAAAAAGAGCAAGATAACCTTCACGGTGACTCATTGTGACAAAACTAAACTGTTTCTACTTTGTTAGTTTTCTGTTGGTTTTTTTTTTCCCCTTGTACTGGCTAAGTGTGAGATGTTTGCATTCCTGGTTTACCTTAGTGCATAGAAATTGAGTACCTTACCTGAGATGTAAGATGTCATTTTAATGAGTAACTTATTGTACACTTTACAGCTATTAGTAGAGATGAATCTATCAGTTAAAAGCTGAAGTACAGCTCCTGATTTTCTATGTGGCTGCTGAGTCTCTGATCTGATAGTTTTATTGATCAGCTTAGTAATTTCTCTGTATTCATCCGAAACAGGTTTCTGAATGGCCAAGTAATTGTACAAAAGTATTATATCCTTTATTTCTACTATCACAACTGTCTAGCCTGTTCAGTTTTGGGAAACCTCAGTCTCCAACCAGAATTCTGTTCATGGTGACAGAAGTAACTGTTTCATTTACAAATATTACTTGTGTTAATAAAAGGAGAGGCAGGTGTTAGCTCTTGTTTGGAAGAGTAGCCTGGTGACTATCACAGATATAGATGATTGCGTCACAGCGTGTACACCATATGTGTGGTGTACTGTATTTTATTACTGGTTAGTTTGGGGAAATAAAGAGAGAAGAGGTTTCTGTGGAATATATTGAATATCATATGTGAGAAATTGCTGCCTGATCCCAGATAGAAATATTAAAAGATGCCTTATTTTCCCTCTGTTGTGAGTTGGTCAACTTCTGAGCTGTTGTCCTTAAATTAAGGTCCAAAAATTTGTCTTAGTATTGCAGAGTTACTATAAAACCCATGTAGGTCAAGTTAATAGGAAATTATAGACACGGCTGCGCTCCGGTTCCAAGCACCAGCGCTAATGTGCGGGATAGTGAAAAAAGGATGCATGTTGGATTCTGAAGTCCTGGTTGTTTCCAAAGGGTCCGCACTGAAACAACAAATTCATCCCTCCTGAAAGCTCAGTCAGGCATGCACCGGGAACTGCTGTCACAGCAAGAAGAGCCTCATTTGAACAGCCTGAGTAGCGCAGTTGCTCACAGCATTGCAGCAGCCTCTAGGTCACTCTTCAAGGTCTCACAGCACCATTTGGTGTAGTTGGGCTTTTTCTTCTGAGGAACTGGGATGCGTATGCAAGCTCCTCTGTAATGTTTGTATTAACAGTTTTTGGAAGACTTAGTAGTTTTCAGAAAAACTGTTTGCACAGAAAATGGAATTCTTTCTTCTTCCCTGGGGAGTGTGTATCAGTGCTTCCAGTGCGGGGAGAGGCTGGCCTTGGGAAAGGGGAGAAGGAACAATGGTTTTAAACTGATAAGAGGGTAGTTTTACGTGGGATATGAGGAAGAACTTTTTTATTATGAGGGTGATGAGACAGGTTGCCTAGAGAAGCTGTCAGTGCTCCAGCCCTGGCAGCGTTCAAGGCCGGGTGGGGTGGGGCTTGGGGCAGCCTGCTCCGGTGAAAGATGTCCCTGAACACGACAGGGGGTTGCAATGAGGTCGAGTTTAAAGGTCCCTTCCAACCCAAACCATTCTCTGATTCCAAGGACCTCAAGTTATTCTATCCAGCCTATGGGCTGCCTTTCTGCAATTGGTTTTTCTCTCTTTTAATTACAAACTTGGTCATGGTGTCCAGTGTGAGGTACTTGGATAGGTCAAGTTCGTGATTAACGCATAAATAATATCTATCAGCAGCAATCACTGACATAATTGCATTTGATTATTTCTGCAGTTACGTGGTATGAAGGACTTAGGATGTTGCAAGGTAACAATTAAAAGGAAGTTGTTTTCCCTGTAATTAAATAGCCAGTATTACTCTATTAAGCAGAATTTAAACCCTAATATAGAAGCATTTCTTCTCAACTGTGTTTTTTGTATCTTAGAGAAGCAGTGTCTGGGTTCTGGGAGTGTCTGAAAATGCAAATGAGAGCAAATTATAAATAACTAATTAGTTTTAGAGAAGCAAAAGTATGATGCATGTCTTCATTTCAGTTTTAAACAAAAGATATTATTTGAGGAAGAAGCATACTTAGCTCACATTTATAAGACTTGAAGGCTTGAGGCAGTATGATCAAGCTGTTGGTATAGAAAATACTTGATCAATGTCAACTTTTAAAAAAATTTCTGAATTGCTTTTAATACCTTTTGGGCATGTTTCATAGGCTTGCATCTTATTAATGCCATCATTGTAATAGTGGCAGCTACAGCTCTTCCTGTCTCCTAAAAATACGCTTTTGTTGCAGAGCTAAGACTGCTGTGCGCTCCCGTGGAAATTTTCGTTCTGTAACTCTCAATCCTTACGGGGATGTCTACCTGAAAGTTTGTGCCCTGTGAAACTGAGAAGAAGCGGCATCTTCTCAGCTTTTCTTGCTGTTAAACACATAATGCCCTGATGTGCACGTAATGAGTGACGTCCTGTAATGTGTACGTTTCATTCTGGCAGCCGAAGAAGCAAGTAAAGGAGGCCCAAAGAACTTGCTGCTCTGTTAGGGCACCACAGCAAACGTGCATTTGCTACATTTTTAAAATCCAATCTGTTCCAGCCTAACTCGGATGGAATGGAGGCTGCCGAGGAATAGGAGTTAGAATTGTAGTTAAAAATAACAGCTTGTCGTTTTTACTACTTTTCCCTCTTGGATAGCAAAACGGCTGTCATTCCCAAGGGGCTACATTGCTAATATTCTATACACAAGCACTTATCTGTCTGTGTACACACAGTATTATAGATGGCAATACATAGTATAGAACATGATATATAGGTTCTAAAAGGAAACTAAGAAGGGAGTGAAGAGAGAAGGCTTCTATTTCTGTAAGTAAAAGCACAATCCACTGGGCATCACACATTTAAAAACAGGCAGCCGTAGATAAAATTATGCAATATTTATTTCTTGAATTGATAAATTACTTGAGCTGTAATGGGAGCCACTTGTGTTCTTCTGACTCGTGTTCGATCCAGGCTAATTCATGGTGTCGTACGAGTTGTGTAGAGGCCATAGCAATGGTTAAAATTGTGCGAGTGTCTTCTAGCAACGATGCCCTTATACCATAAGCATGTACTGAATCCAGCTCTGGTGTGCTCAGCATCAGCCTGGAATTCCTAGCCAGAGTCTCAGCCTGTTGCTGATGTAGATGCCCCTGTATAATAGGGAGCTGAATATTCTCAGCTGTAACCAGAGTTGGTGATGATTTGCCAATGCTGTTTTTAACTGTGCGCTTAAAAATGGTCAGGGGCCAGAACCCAAGAATGGTTCTTCAGGGGTTATGGTCAGTAAAGAGGAAACTGAGATCCCAAGGAGAACCTTGTGTAGTAAATGGCCCTGGAAAAGAAAAGCTGCAGATACAAGTGGGAAAGGAAAGCTGCATGTTTTTCCCCATAGAAGTTGGTGTTATTTAGGGGTAACTGAGGTAGGCTTTCTGGCGTGTGGCTTTTCTGGCACATGTGCTGTCTGTCGTTCTAATCTGATTTGTCAAATAGGTTTCTAATCAATCATATTTCAGGAGATTGTGCTTTTCTCCCCATTATTCCTGTTGTAACTTTGACCACCGTACTCCAAAAATAGCTTATCAGCTGAGGAATTGTTATGTATAGAATGTTGTACTTAGTCCCTGGAACTTGCAGAATCTATTTTCTACAGCACTGCTTATGAATACATTTCAAATTACTGATAGAAAATCAGTTGGTCTTTTTTCCCTGTTGTATTTTTCACAACCGTGTGATTATGCAAGAAGAGTTTCATGAAGTGTGGCATGTCAGCAGTACTACTTTATTAGGAGTAAAAATGTGTCAAGCTCTGAATAATATGAATTAAATAGGAGATGAATTCTGCAAGAAGCTGGTCCATCCTGATATTTGCTGATGCAGTCCTCTTAGTGTCTAATCATTTGAGTGATGCTTGTGATTCAAGCGCTAAGTATAGGCTGGGATTTTGGTTTCTGCTCCTTAGATGGTGATGGGACCCTCTGAGTAACAGGAGGTTCTGGTAGAACAGGATGATATTTCTTCATTCCTCCCCTTTGCCACCCCCCAACTACTCCTTCCCAAAAAGGGCTCTTCAAAATCAGCGTCAAGCGTGGAGGCAGTGGTTGAGCCTATGGAAACACTGCTACTGACTAACCCTGGAATATGTTCCTGCATATCCTGCTGGGTGTCCTAGGGGTGGGCCTTCCTGTTTCCTTTGGGAGCAAATATTCACTGGAAGTCAATGTTGCTCCATGAATCACAGCTGGTTTGTAGCCGTGGGACCTGATATCAGAAAAGCTGAGCGCTCCTTTTTCTGCTCTTTTGTGAAAAGCCCCTTCCGCTGAGCAATTTTTTATTTCAGAGAAGGTGGTGCCTCTCTACCACAGTTATATTTTGAAACAGAGAAATGTTCACAGAAAAAGTTTCATTTGCACTTGTGCGAGAAGTTTGTTTGAAATATTTTTTTCTGAAGACTCTAGGGAAAAAAAATTAATAAGCAACTTTGTTTACATTAGGAAATACCATAAAATCTATTAATGACAGCAGCAGCCTAAACACTCCTGTGTTTTCTTTGTACCGTGTTGTGCATGGTTCTTATCCAAGGTCCAAAATCATGAATATAATTGGTTTCTTTAGTTTTAACAGCTTCTCGCTTTAATTCAGGTGAGGGGGGGGAAAAAAGGCACAAGTCTCTTGAGTTTTCTTGAAAAGCTTCCAAGCTAAGAGGGGAAAATTAAATAAGTGTATTCCTATTTTGATTAAACTCACCCCATGCCTGGAGTTCCAGCAAGGCGAATTTACTCCATGTAGTTGATTACAGTGTGATTTTTGAGACTTGTGTGTGATGAGTGTTGCAGCTCCTTCGTGTGGCGGGGTTAATTCCTCTCTCCAGAAGTTCAGGATTTAAAACCCGTGCTAAATGCAAGTAGCCTAGAACAAAGTGCTTCGGTTCTGTGCTGGCTTTTTTTTGTCTGATGACAAAGAAATACATTCATTTTATCAAATGCATTTCTCTCACAGTTCTGGAACAGCTCATTGTTTATTCGTGAAGGAAGGTCAGCAAGTCCTGGTTAATCTGAGCATTTCTTATTTCTAATTTATTTCCTAAAAGGGATCACTCTTGCCTTAGCAAATAGGAAGGTTCATAGGGAAAAGATGCGTGGCTTGCGGAAGGGAAAACAAATGAGAGATGCAAAGTGGGTATGTGTTTAGAGGAAATCTAACCATCAGAGCAGGTTCTATTTTTCTATTGTATTTTCTTGTTCTTTTTGATGCTGACACCAATAGCATTTGCTTTTTAGTTTTCTTAAATGATGACAGGTGAAGAGATTAAAAATGTTACAGCAGGGGCAATTTATGTACTTTACCAGTGGCTGTTGGGAGAGCTGGTTCTAAACGTCTTCTCTAGAAATGTGATCCTGAGGTTCCACAAAGCTGCGTCCTTGTGATGAGTGAGACACGCTGATTGCCCTGCGGAGGAAGGCAGAGGTGTGTGGGGGAGATGCCGTGGCCTCCAAGCTGCTTGGCACGCTGCACTCTGCCGTTTCCTGAGCCATGACTCTGATGGATGTGTACATTGCCTTTGGATTTGTCCCCGATGTAATTTGTGTAGCAACTGACTTGGCCTTTTTTTAGCCAGTTGCTTCTTACCTTGTGCGTTGCCCTTAAAAAATTAAAAAGCCTATTAGATAGTTTAAATAATTCAATTAGAATTCTGGCCCTTTAGTTTCTTCTTTCTCATGCTAAAATAAAACACCAAACTAAAGCAAATTTTGGCTCCCCAGCATTTCATCCTGTCAAGGTTCTAGTGCACAGTGATAAAATTTTCCATTCTCAATTATTAAAATGCAGCTAAGCAGCAGTTCACAAGCATTGCAGAACACCATCTACTGCTAATAACTTGTTTATGAGACAATTCGTTAAGGCTTCAAGGTTAATGGGAATGTAGCCAATAAATGTTGGTTTCTTTGATTGTATTTTTTTTAAGGCAGCACCGAAGCAGTTTTCTTACTGACATTGTCAGTGCAGCTGCCTCTGTTTTGATTTGGAGTTATTGTTCAGTGTAGCTGAGAGAGTGAACTGAGACACTGACAGTGTGGGAGCGTGCTCAGAGACAGAGATATCAAGTGAGCTATTTGAGCTGCTTATCAATTGTTAATTGTCTACCGATCCTTAAACCAGATACCTGAACTGAAAAGACCACTTTCAGCAACGGATGCAAATTATATGGATCCTGTAGGTGTGCAGGCCCTACGACATAAGTGGGGTGCTAAATTTTTTATTACCTATTGCAGCTTTCATATCTGGGCGGTTCTAGTGTGGGCCTCCAAACCCAATGCTGCTCTGAATTCATTTGTAATAAGGAGGTAACTTATTTGTTATAAGAAGGTAACCGAAGCTGGATTAACAGCTGCATATTGACCATTTGTCCATAAATATATGTATTTAGATTTCCCTTGTCAAGTGCGCTTCTTCCAGAGTAGCCCAGGAGTTGGAGATTTTGCATGTCTTTTCCGTAAACTGGGACTTTTTGGTGCATTTTCAACCATGTCGCTGTTAGTGTTTCAAAACAACACAACGCAAGTGTCGTTCATGGTAACCAGTCATGTGGTTGGGGTTTTTTGGTGAAAGAGTTAATTGAAACACAGTAGAGATGTGTTTAATGTTCAAACCCCTCAGAACATCACCTGTTTGCTTTCAGTGCTACGGAATAATGTGCTTGTGTTGGGAGTCTGTAGTGCCAAGTTGGAGCAGTCCTTGATTTACGTCCCTGCATGCTTTCCACAGTTATTGTGTGTGCCAGAGGAGAGAAGCACTACTGGAACAAGTTACATGGTTGGGTTTTTTTTTTTTTGTGGCAGGATAGATTGTTTCCCCAAAATGAGCCTGTGTGACTTTTTATATGATAAGACAAATGTACATGTTTGGCAACTTCTACATCAGAGGTTTTTTTGTCAGAACTGTGACAGTTTGGGAGAAAAATGGAAATGAAGAGAACAGCAGCTTGCTTTCAAGCCTCTTGAGTAGTCAGAATTGGTCTCACACATCAATGACTGGACCCTTTTCTACAGTTGTGTGTAATTCTCTTGCTGCAAAGGCTGTGCTGGCCTTTCTGAGGGAAAAGACATCGGAATGAACATCCTCTCTATTTTTCCCTTTTCCATTCTCACAAATGATCCCTTAACCCTAGTCGAAAAACCTGGCCCTGGCACCTCACCTGTCCCACAGTAGTTAGTCTGTTGTGTGAGCCCCTGGTTTGGTGCTGATGCTGCGCTTTGCGTTGCACGGCTGATCAGGGAGCACAGTGTTAGATCTGTGATGCTTCTGGATGCAGCAGCGCTTGTTGTCAAGCCGCAGCACAAGCTGCTCTTCCCTGGTGACCTGACTAAAATACTGCCTTTCCTCAGGGTACGTTAAAAGCCTATACAAATTAATAAGGAAGGACTCTATATAGATAAATAAGGGCTATGCCCTGAATAACAACTTCGTGGACAAAACAGCAATGTGACTGAAATGAAACTGATTTTATTTTAGTTGGTTTGGGGGTTTTTTTGGAGTGAGTTTTTGCATCAGGTAGCTAGCTGGTTTTATGGAATGCGTGGTTTGGATTTTGTCAAGGGTTTTTTTGACAAGCCTTGGATGAAATGCTTGCAGTGCATCTCCCGCAACCTTTGTGATCTGCATTTTTTTGAGCTTTAGTTATAGGTGAGTTTGTTACTTTCGAAGCCACCAGCTGACATCCATTAACTCCAGCTTTGTGTTGATAACATTTTCCTTATTCAATACTGTTCGCTATCCCACATAGTATCGTGAATTCTATTATCTGCTTTTCTGTTAGATAGTTCTGTGTTTAACTGTCATCCTAAACAGTCTTCTCTCATGTGTGATGTTTTTCAGTGCCTGAGATTGCAAATGCCAGCCTCGTCTTTGTCTTCCACATTGCCTTTTCCATTCTTGCGTAATGAATTCACCTATTATTTATCTTTTGATCCAGTATGTCCACAAGTTCCTTCTTGGAGGCAAAACTTGAAAGGATAATTAGCAACTTCATTTCTGTCCATAGATTTGAAGACAGAACACTTAGCTAGTACAAGGTAGTTGCATTTCTGCTTCAGTTTGCATATTGTTGTACAGAATCAGCTGTATTTTAGCTTGGCTGAATACAGTTTGGAATCCTTGGAGCATAGGCCAAAACTCAGCCAAGAATTCCTCTTGGCTGTGGTGTTGCTCATCTGATGGTGCTGAGGAGAGAGTGCAGCAACAGCACAAGCTACAGCTGTCCTGTTCCCAGTTAGATGGGATTTCATGCACCCGGAAAACTTCCCTGTGGAGTACCCAGTAGTGTCTTGGTTTGCTTTACGACCTGGTACACCTTCACCACAACTTGGTGCTTGGCATCCCAAACAAGGTTTTTTTATCAGCTGCTTCTGGTTGTGCATCTTCTCCTGGTTTACTGTTCTGTAATACTGGTGTTTAGTCAGTACCTGCCTTTGCAGCTCTTCTCTCTTTCAGTGATGGCTGGAGAGCTTTTGCTGCTTTACAGAATGTGTAAAATCAGGTAAGCCCTTCTTGTCTGGCTCATTGCCATTTGCGTCTTCAGTCAGAAGTGGGACCTTCAATATCAAACTTATTTATCTGTATTGCAAGCAGGATGGACTGGATATAGTCCATCTGAAATATACTGGATATATATTTGATTTTCTTGAGCTTCAGTGAAAAGTAGCAGCACCTAATATGTCCTTTCTTTAGTGTCGCCTTTCCAAACTTATTCTGTCCAGACTTCGCTCTCCCTTCTTTGATATCTTTTCTTTATCTCTGTTAATTGGAATATTGAGTTTCTTGCCTCACTGTTATAGGCAAATATTTCCCATAAATTCAGATTTTAAAGTAAGCAGAAATCTTTCACAAGCCTCAAACCGATGTCCCTGTGATTTGCAGTCGTTTCCTAAGAGCCCCTTAAAATATGACTGTCGCTTGTTCTTATCAATAAAAGCTGGGAAACTGGCACTTATCCCTCTTCAAAAGAAACAATCTGCTAATTGCCTTCCCTTTTCCTTTGATCTTTGTGACCAGTTTTTTCTTAACATTGCGGGACTGCGCTGAATTCAGAAATGAAAGGAGGTGTCTTATAATCGGTCTTAATGCTCTGCATAATTCTTTTTCCCCAAAGAAGCCAGTTCATAGCTCAGCTGAGCAAATGTGTTTAAAAACACGATCTGGGTCATCTAAACAATAAAGCAGCTGGAAGTCAGCCTCTAGTTTCTCTTCAAAAGCAAAATTTAGGAAGTTGAAGCAGGCTTCAGCCTGCAAATTTGGCTATGAGAGCTTTTGTATCTCCTTTAGTAGCGTATCCTGTTCTGGTTGTATCCTCAGTAGCGAGGATGTGGGCTGTCTGTGGGTTCCACTCGGATGCTGTCGATCTCCTTGCTGTGGCAGTACAGATGAAGTCGCAAAGTTGCTGACAGATGCGTCTGCTATCGCTCATCTGAGCTGAAGAGACACTGAATCAACGGAATCAACGTCTCAGGGCTACCTCGCTGCAAAAAGCTGCATCTTTCAGAAGGACACCTTTGTCCTTCAGTGTTCAAGTGCTTTTGGAAAACGGTAGCTGAGCATTAAAATAGCATGAAGATCCTAGCCCTCCACAGAACGGGAAAAACAGATTTAAAGTAAAATGATACAGCATTGTTTTCTTCATTTATTATTTTCTCTTTCCTTTCCAACTTAGCTTTGTTTTTTATTGACACGGCTGCATTGTTGTTTGCTTATGCTCTGCTGGGTGTGCTGTATATAAAATTTAAAGCTATGTATGTGCGAGTCCCTTCCCTATGGCAACTGCAGCAATATGCAATCCAGTTCAGATGTCATTCATCACTGCGAATAAAAGCATGACAGCTTACATCTCGGAAGCTGATCCTCTTAAATCTCTTTCTGGTCTGAGCCCATCTGTTGAATTTCACCTACAGCTGTTTTCCAGATGAGCTTGATTGAAAGCCTTTTCATTCATAACCTACTGCGAATCCCAAATTATAAATGCAAACTTAGCTTCTGCCTTTTTATCCCTGTATTTAACTGTCTTTCGTGAAAGCACTTTGTTACAGGGGAAAGGCAGTTCTGGGATTCAAGTTTTGCAATACAATGAGAGGTAACACTGCTGTGTGGTGTTTCTCTAGGAGCACAGAGTGGGAGTCTGACAGATAAACGTGTATTTTGGACATTTCCTGAGTGACAGGCAAAGAATGCACATAACACAGCGGAGCAGAAGTGGGTGCAACTTCCTTTGCAAATGACCATCCGTCTGTCTCTTAGTAAGCCATGGTGAGTAAGCACAGTAGCAGTTTCTGCTAAGCCAGTACTGCTGAGGGAGAAGTAGCAATGATGTTCTCGTGTGCTTCGTGTATGAAATCAATGCCCTAAGAAGCACTTCAGTTTGTCTCAGATGGGGCTTGCCAGTGTGCCATTTTTTATAAACGGGAAATGGAACCCTGCTGAGATAAGAAGTGGGGAATGCAGCTCCATAGATTGGTGAGGTGTGTACCTAACCCTGCAGGTGGATGAACTTCTTGTGCTGCTCCCCTACAGCAAGCATTTTCTTGTTAGTTGTTAAAAACAGTGCAACTCGTCTCCAAAAAAGAGTGTTCTCCTTATAGCTCCTTTCTTTGGAATCCTTTAACGCACTAAAAATTGTGGGATACATAGGATCCTGTCATTAAACTTGTATATTGATAGTATTTACCTAAACAATGTGACGTAGCTGAACATGTCCCATTCTAGTGGAGTTACTGCATCTCCTCTGGTGTGAGCACTGGCACAGCTTTGTGGCACTGGGTAGCCTTTCTTTTCCCTATGACATAGGTGTTTGTTTGCTCCTGTTTTCCTATATGGGATTCAGTCTGTAAATCAGGCTTGAAGCAGCAGAGTTGATGCCAGGAGGAGACAAGTTATTTGCTTTAGGTGTCAGTCACACAAGTTAGGAGTTACTTAAGTGTGTATTGCTTTAGTACATCCTTCTTTCTTGTGTGTATATATGAGAGGCAGAGAAAACTGTGAACTAAAATGACATTATTGCTTTACACTTATACTGTATAATGTTGCTAATGGGCACCAAGTTGTGAATGTGATGTGTATATGACTGAAGCCCTGTTTCTACTGTAAAATGAGCCAATGGAACAGATGAGACGCTGGGATTTATTGCTGCTGTTCTGCTCTCTTACGGTAACACACCTTTCAAATTTTCGAGCCGATAACTACATTTACTTTAATGGCAAAAGGTGAAATTTTGGTTGTATCTGTGATGAAGTACTAGGTAATGCAGGAGGTTTTTTATCTGTAATTCTTGAAGAGCTATGAGATTACACTGAAGTTTCCCCCCATTATTTTGTTACGTTGCCTTGAGACATTTCTTTTGCTACATATCCACACATGGCTGTGCATCCCCTAAGTAATTTTACGGAATTCTAAGCCACTGTCACAGAGACCAAGGTTTCCTTATGTGGCTCTATGGTTGGATTTTTTTAATTTTTTTTTTCTGCAGTGAGGCACAATAAGAGATTGGCTCCAGTAATTAGGCTACCAAACTTTCATGGTTATGTCTTGCATTTTGTCTGGCTTGCTTACAAAAGATATTTGGCACAGGTGAAGGGTGCACAGCTGATGGTTTTTTTTCCAGCTGTCAGTGCAGACAAAAAGCAGGTTCGAACTTGCAGCCAGTAGGCTTGGTGCTGCTGTGTTCTGGAGCATTTGATACCTAGTACTAGGGAAAAAAAAGAATCAAGATAATGGTAACTCGCTAGTTCTGTTTGCAGAGAAATTTTCAAGAAAGACTCTGCTTTCTGTGATTTCTATAGTGTAAGTCAGTGGCCTAGAAATGGGGTAATTCCAACTGATGATATAATTTTGGAGTGAAGCAGTTTACCTGTCCTAGCTGGTTCCTTTGCTCTTACTAGGGTTAGTTTTTCATTAGGATTATCAACATTTAGTTCAAGATCAAATTGTAAACTAGAGTAGGTTTCCTAGTGCTCTTTTGCACTGGATAATGCAGTAGACACATGCATCATGTGGCATTGGGATTCTGCTATTTTCATAATGCAAATATTGGGGAAGAGACTTTGAGAGGGCAGCTGGGGAAGGACAAAAAAAATTCAGCCTGGAGAATGAAAGGGGCTGTAGAGTTTAAAGATCACTGATGGATTTGATTTGACAGAGCAGGAAAATAAATTCTGGAGCTGTGAGCCTCTAGAACCTGTTCTGAGTGTTGCAATGAGGAGGGAAGGGTAAGTGGTAGCCGCGGTGATGGTGAGGATGCTCTTAACACGGTGACTGACCTCTGCTATGCCGGGCAGAACGGTTCTCACTCGCTTGCCTTTGGAAGCAGCTTAGGGACACCTCCCTTTGGGCTGCTGAGCACTACCTTGGAAACACCTGCATACAGGGAGTCCTGTGCCTGGGACAGAACTGGCAGGGCCCCAGTGAGAGCAGCCAGCTCAAGGAGTAGTTTTCATTACAGCATGGGAAGAACACGAGAAGAGGAATAGCTGTAGTAGGTAGGCAAAATGCCTGTTGCCTCCCATCTCAGGGCAGATGATAGCTAGTCGTGATGATCCCCGAGCAGCAGGGAAGGATAAAAATAAAAAGGCTGATTGGTTTCCTTATAAAGAAATACTGAACTGATTGAAAGAGGAGTCACAGGCACTTTCACAGACACTTGGCTTTACAATTCATGGGGATCTGAGAGTTTTTGTAATGAGCGTTTCTTACTTCATGGAATGATGTCTCATCTTTGGATTCCAAGAGCACTTGTGCTGTGGATGTGGGCTGCTTTCAAACTTGGCAACTAGTTCATAAACTACACCTTGCCTCTGGAGAGCGAAGGTGCAATGGTAGAGCTATGGTTCTGTAGAAATAGAGGTGCATTTAAAAGTCATTCAGGAAGAAGTTAGGAAAGTGCTCATGTTCTGATTAAGTTGTTTTTTTTTTAAATTCACACAAACACAATCACGCTTTTAGGGGAAAAGAACCTGGTGACAAGATACATCAGGTATTGTTAAAAATGCATGAGCAGGAGGAACGCAAGAAATTATCTGTGAAGTGACATCAGGTAAAACGGACGTGTATCGGGGTGCTTTTTAGGGAATGAGGAATTTGCATTTATTTTGTTGTTAAGGAGCAATGAAAAATGAAGTGCCTTTCAGGGTATCTTAGAGTTCTTGATGAATTTTGTGAATTTGGTCTGAAATCAAGCATGACATGTCTGGTTGTTGGCACCTGTGTTGTAACACCCGCTGCAAACTTGTGATGAGTGCTGAGTCTCCTCCATGCTGTGCCATTCTGTCCTGTCACTGGGCAGTGTTCTCTGGCGCTTGGCAGTTTATTTCCCAAAATAACTTCTGCGACTTGCAATTCTTCCCTCGTACTTTAATGTGTCAGTGAGATTTATATTTTTAGGGCTGTTCACCAAAGCGATGCCAGCTCCTATCTCTAACATCAGCACTGAGGAATGCACTTCTGGGTGCTGCTTTCAGTAGAACAGGAAATGTGAGTCTTTTATGAGGAGAGGCAAAGCCTTCCAGCTCCATGTCAGGTGGTTCTTTCTTCGGTTTGGGCTTGTGCCAGGGAGGCTGCTTGATCACTCAGGTGAATGCTGTAACTTAAGCTCCTTTTCAGTGCAATATCAGTCAAACATTAAATGTTTTGGCTGTCTTGTTGCCTTCCCTGTGCTTTGCTGTTGAAAAATGGTCAGTTGCGTTTTCTGTCTGCTGATGGTTTATACTGTTCAGCACAAGCTTGTTTTCAAAAGAATTAATTGTGTTTCATAAAATTGTTTTCTTAAACTATGTTTAAGTAAACTCTGTAATCCTTTATCAATGATGGTGCAGGTGTTTTGTGTAGCAAGAAACATGCTACGAGTATATGAGAAATCTAAATCTTTTTGTCCTGAATAATGTTATCATAAATGCACTTAGATGGTAAGTATTAATTACAGAAGCAAGTGATAGTGCCATCTATTGTTATAACGGCTTTGCATCCTAAAATCCTGTCTTAGAGCATGTTATAGTATTTCCTCTCTTGAGCTCGAATTGAGATTTTCCATGCTTTTTTGGAATTGTAATTATATGATTTGGGCTTTGATATGGAGGCCACTTGAAAAAGGAGATTAGGAAAAGTACCCTACTTTGCCAAAGTACAAGTATAAAATGTTGAGAATCAATAAAGCTTTACTACCTCTATTCTGGAAAGCATGAATTTAGCATTTAATAATGGAATAGTTTATTGAAAAGATATACATCTATATGTCACACTTGACAGATTTTTACCCTATAGATGTAAAAGTACCCAAGTAGGGACTCTGAGAGTTTGGAAGCTAAATTCTGCCGAGACTAAGTGCTGCATTCACCACACCTAGGACCGCAGTCACTAAGAAACCCTTTCCTGCAACTGGATCCCCTAATAGGCAGAGGTGATTGTGGCAGTGATTGTTTCTGGAACGG
This sequence comes from Callaeas wilsoni, assembly GCA_013398955.1. Lineage (NCBI taxonomy): Eukaryota > Metazoa > Chordata > Aves > Passeriformes > Callaeidae > Callaeas > Callaeas wilsoni. The sequence continues at coordinate 164,677 of VWPU01009150.1, forward strand.
AGATCGCCCGGAATCAGATTCTGCCTGTAAATGAAGACTCTGCTGTGCCTTATGGATAGGAGGGAGCAAAATGAACCTCACTGCTCTGTTATTCAGCTTTGGCTTTGTAAAACATTCCCTTAACTACTTTGTGGCAGTTATGTGTGTTTGCTCTCAGGTGTGTACCTGTTCTGCTCTCTCATTGGTGTACCGAGGAAAGTGATTCCAACAAAATGAGGGAGTTGATGGGGAAAGAAAAAAGGTAGAAAAACTTGAAGGGGCTGTTATATTTCCCTGTTATTATTTGTGTTGTTTCTTTTCTTACTGATAAATTGGCACAATTATCATCAGGAAACTAGTGCCAAAAGCTTTCTCTTCCAAATGGAGAAACAAGAAGGCAATTATGGAGCGAGCCTGTCACAGGCATTTGTCATTGCTTCTGAGAGAGGGTTATATTTCGCAAGGATTAACTAAGGAAAATTTTCTCTATGGGGTGTGTCGCGGCATATAGTGGGTGACACTTGATGACTGTTCTTGCAGTCCTGCCTGCAGCTTCTGGTACTGTTCCCTAGAGGCCTCGGTGCTGTGATGTTCCAAATCCCAGGTAATCCCATAACAAGTCAAGTTCCTGAATATACAAGGTTTAAGACTTGTCTTAAACTTGTATTAGCTACCTGGGGACTTTCTGTTCCAGAGCTTTTTATGCTGAACAAAAAGTCATCCGCCTTAAAATTATGAGGGTCCTCCGAACACTTGCCATCTAAGCACAGTAATGTTATCCCACTGTGTTTTCACTAGACAAAACTAGTAGGAGTAATTGACTCAGAATGTTAGAAATTCCAAGTGAGAGCAAAGTGATGTGTTTTTAACCATGGCTGAAGTTTACCACTGAAATACTACATGGATGGATTCCTTTTCTTCTGACATTTGTGTTTGTATCAATGTGTAAGATACATTTAACTACAAAAGTAGTTTGATGTTATTGTAAGAGATTTTTTAGCACTTGCGTGGTTGTACTGTACCTTTCCTCCTTAGACGTGATGGACAAGTGGGGACAGGAAGAATTGAAAATTAGAGTAAGAATTATATCCAGTAGACTCAGATGCTAAGAATTAAGGAGCATTAGGGAGTTGGCCGCATCCACAAGTTAGGTGTGCACTTTGCATGGAAAACTGAGTTTCCAGCTATGCTTATCTGGTGAGAAATTAGAGTGTAGAAAATACGACTTATTGAGTTACTTTGATTGCCTTTGAATTAAAGACATTTTCATTAAAAACAAACCAGAAAATGGTGTCATTACTTGGGCAAATGTAAGCGGTGCTGCAAACCATTCCCAAGAACACGAGAATGAAATTTCTAAGTCAGAATAGTGGAGTAGTGGATGAAGGTTGTGCGGGACACATCTTCACCCTTTCACTGACAGTGTTAGCTTTATGCAGTCATCACCTGGGAACATATATATGCAATTTACTTTTTTTTTTTAGCTACCGAGAGAATTGGAATTGTTCCTCTGAGCGGTATGTGGCTCTTTTGTGTCCCTGTACAAGAATACCACCCTCCTTGGTATTCTGTTACACTATTGTATCCAGTTGAACTTGCTGGAATGCATTATGCAAATATGCGACTGCTCCTTGCGTATCAGCGGGAGAGATCTCGGAAACGCAAGAGCTGCTGCCGAGCTACTGATGAAGTCAGAGCAGTCCAGTCGAGCCCTGCCACAGTCCACCCTTTGAGAGCAGGGTGTGGAGAACGTGTGGCCTGGGCTGCTGACCTTAGCAATGCAGAACAACTCCAGTGTGCTGCTCCTAATGGTCTGAACAGCAGCTGTCAGTGACCAAAACTGGGAATGCTCTCTGAGAGGGGGAATGTTTGAAAGAATATTGTAATACACATTGCAGTGGGCGTGTGTGAATGGGGAAAATGAACCAGTGCTTGGCATTTACAGATGGGCAGATCACAATTCTTCTTTGTAATGCTGCACCCAAGCTGATTTGCCTGATTTTGGATGTGTGAGTGTCACAGCTAGGGATGTGGTAGCGGGGTGTTTTTATAAGCCGTAGATTCATTTGATATTAGGTGAACTCAGCTCTTGATTGAGCCATGAGCGTATTGAGTTATGACATGTCACTTAGCACAGGCTATCACACTCATCACACTTCAGATGTGGCTGTGTGTGCCAGATATTCCAGTAACGTCTGAATGCTCTGGATGGGAGAAGTCAAACCCTGTGGCTGCTGTTGCTGCAGCACAAGAGTGTTTAGACTCGATTGTAATCAAACCCTGTTGTAGAGTTGCAGTTGCTGCCCTCATTGATGTCACAGTGAGAGAATTCGCAAGGGAGCGAGTTGTGTGTCATGCACCTCCACACAGACCCGTGCTTCTCATGCAGAGTGTGAAATCACATCCCGGTACGGAGGTCTGTATGGATTCCCGACCTGGAATGGCGATGAGACTTGAAGATAGCCCTTCCTGTTCCTGTGCGGTGATCCAAGTTTTCATTACTCTATGGTACAGTCATGCCAGCTGGGAGATTGGAGCTATAGTGTTTGCCATTGATAACCCATCAGCTTTGCAACAAGGATTTGGGATAATTTCTTAGCTACTGTGTACACTGAAAAGATGATAAAAATGAGTTGCACGTATGCTCCTTAAGCCTTACGTGTCACTTGCTTAATATTTAATTGTTGTGAGACACTAGTTAAGCCCTAAGAAGCACTGATTTTAAAAAAAGCCAAGTTTGTTAGCTACTTGAATTATTTAAGAGAAATAGCAGCCAGGGGTTATATGAATATGCCCCGTGCCAGCCATAAGCCATTCACGGGGAGAGTGTAGTTCATGATAAGCTTGTCCATTGCTCAGCTTGAAATCCTTCTTGCAGCACGTCTTGTTTGCAGAGATTTTTGTGAAATATAAAGTACAGTGGCAGATTTGATGATTAGGAAACTCCAGAAGTTTGAGTGTCATACGTTTGTGCGTCAAAACCAGCATAGAGGTGAAAAACATTGGAAAGTGATAAACACTTAGATGGGTTGGCAAGGCTGCAGCTAAATCGTATTCATGTGTTTATGCCAAGCAAAAATGTAGAGCAACTTTCAATATCCTGTAATTGTAATGTCAGTCTGAGCCTTCAGAGCTGTCTCAGGTCGAGCACAAGGTGCTGCGTTCAGCAAAGAGATTTGTTGCAAGTTCTTTTCTTCCCAGCTCATTAACTGTCATCAGCAATTGCGACAAGTCGGTGATTCACAGTCGCCGTGATGCTTAGCCAAAACCACCGTGAGCGGGGGAGTCGGTGATGGACTCGATGCTCTCTGTGGATCAGATGCTCTCATTTGCCACAGTAGTCGGGGCTGCTGCGCCAAGAGGGTGCCTGGGCTTGTGGCAAAAGGCTGCTGAAATCACTCGTGCTTTAGGGCTGTTCATCTGCGCGGGTCACTGAGCGGCCGTAATGCCAAGGAGACTCTGCCCTCTCCGAACGTGGATGGCACTTTCTGTTGTGTTACCCGGTGTTCGTGGTGTAGCCTAAGCACTCTGGAGTATGCAAATCCTCCTGAGATGTAAATGAAGTGCTTGGGAGCAATCATTGACTTTCTGTTTGTGTGTTATCTCTTTCCGCCCGTACTGGAGAAAGCTTGTTGTGTAAAGGACAGAACTCTGTGGAGTTGCATTGCACCGCTGTCCTCTTTCTGCAGAAAGCATTTCCTTGAGCACAAAGCAGTGCTTGCTGTTAATGTGAAATGACAGGAATAGCCCGTGCTGGGTTCACTGTATAAACAGCTCCGAGGTCCCACGGCACGTTCTGAGCCTGCGGAGCTTGCAGGGTTGCCACAGAATCTAAACAGTCGCGTGTGGTTCTAGTTCTGGAAGGTCGTTAGTGCTCTCAATAGCATAATTATCAAATGAGATACCTTTGGAGAAAGGTGTTGAAATTATTCTTGCTGGGAAGTGGGTTGGTATTTCTGCAGAAAATGCCAGCCTTTGAACTTTAGGTTCCCATGACCTATTTGAGACTGTAACTAGCCCACTGTGGATGTAAAGAAATGATTTTCTTTGCTTTTTCTGCTTCCGTGCCATGTAGGATTCTGTCTCTCAGAAAAAGAAACGGGTCCTGAATATTTTGGGAACTCTGGCCGGGATCTCCAATAACATCAGGCTGACCGCATTCACATTTCCAGACTCATGAGTGCGTATACACGCATGCTCAGAGGCTTCTACCGAGATGCTTGTCATTCTTCTGCAGTTTATCACAGTAGGCTGCAGATGATGCTGACTCTCAGGAGCCTGAAGAATGTCCTAGCAACACACATTCCCTCCCAGACAGCGGGAGTGGGCTTTTAGAGGAATGTACATGGACCTCCGCTGCCGCCTTAGCCTCCAAAGAATACACAATGTCTGTGTTGGGGACAACTTGCATAATCAGGCAGTTTTGCTTTTATGAAGGGAGGGATTTTTCTCTTCAACACTTGATCGTTTCCTTTAAGACCATGAACATGTGCACTCTTCGATATCTTGACAAACTTATTGATCCTTAAGTCACAAGCGTTTGACGGTGTTCTCTGGTGCGGTTCAAAATGCCCTTTAGTAGCTTTAGTTGCCAGAAACAGCTGCCTATTGCGGCAAGTAAGCTGAGGGCATTTGTTTTAACTTGGAAATAAAAAAGAGGGAAGAAAGAAAATTGGCTGTAGTTGTAGGAGGGAAGCTCAATGCTAGTCGGCAGTAACTGTTTGTGAAAGGTTGCTTCTGCTTACTAAAACAAGCGTTAAATATGGTGGAGGTTGACCTAATTGTTTAGTTCCACCATACAAAAAAAAAAAGGAGTGGGTGTCCTGGAAAACAACTCTCTGCCAGTGTCCACAGTGGAACAAATGAACTCCAAAAAATGTGTGTAGGCCACATGGTCATCTGAGGATTTGTTTTGATTTTCTTAGTCCTTCTATGTTGCTTTGTTGTCTGCATAATGTGATAAATGGTCCTTCTGTCAGCAGGATGGAATATTCTGAACCACTGGTTTAATGAAGATTTTTATTGGATTCCATTTGCTTCTCAAACATTAGAGAATTAAGAAATCAGTGATAAACACAGCAAGGGAGCTGAGATGGGTAAATGAGGGGGGAGAGACAAAGGGGGAAAGAGATAAATATTCCTTTCTGTTTCCCTGGGACAATCTTAATCTGGGCAGTCTGTGCATATCCAGTCCTGCAAAAAGCAGAGAGGACACCTGCATCTGGGTACCTCACTATAGTGAGGTAGAGTAGTTTTTTCTGCAGCTGCATGGTTCCTGCACTGCTGGAAATAACCTTTGCTGTCATCCTGGCTGGGTGACACGGAGCTGGTGGTGTCCGTCCTCTGCTTTCTTTTATGAGCCTGCTTACCAAATTTGTTACTTATATCCCTTGACTGAGGTTGCCTATGCTTTAAAGAAACCACATGAAGTAGGGGCAGAAAGAAGAAATACTTGATGTTCGTCATCTGTTTAGGGACCCTGAGTAGTGACACCAAGGACCCAGTAGTGTCATACTTAATTGTGGCTTCTGTTCTATTACTCATATTTCGATACTCTCCTGCGTTTTCAAACAAGGGCCAAGGCTCAACTAGCAGTGATTTGTTCTAGGTTTTGACACAGCTGCTCTTAAACTAATTACAATGGGAGCAAATACAATATGAAAATCAAGTATTGGTTCTGATTATTCGCATCTTGTATCACTTAGCTCACCAGTCAGTAAGATCATCAGCTGGTTTGGCTGCTTCATGAAAAAAACCATGCGAGTTGCATAGCAAGCCCCATATTCAAGTGCGCGTTAAGAAAATAAGCACAAGTGTGCTGACACGAGCAAACAGTGGGTTGCAGTAAAACAGCACAGTCTGTAATTTGGCATGCTGTCTCTTCTGGTTGGAAGTCAGTTTTACTGCAAGCACTTCTGGAAATGCCAAGCAATACCTTTAGATTTAAGTGGGGAGTGGCTGAATCAAACTCAGCTATAATCCATGATCAGCATCCACATAAGAATTAAAATCAGCACTTAATTGCACTGGTGTTCTCAATCTTTTAATTTCTTTTTTTACGGGCTGCAACCTGCATTGTTACAGGTGGCTCTCGAAAGAGGTTAGGGTGTATCAGCCTTTGTCCGCAGGGGCGCTGTGTGGCAAGCCCCTTCGTTCCAGTTCCCAGCTCATCCAGATCACACGCTTGCCTGCGAGTGTTGTTTCTTCCATCATCTGGCGTGTCTCCAGAGCTGTTCATTTGTTTTGCCCAACACAGAATAAATTATGAGGTCAGATTACAACACAAAGTCAGGATGCTCTCAGGGTGTGCATGCAGCATCCAGGATCTGCAAGCCCTCCCAAATTCCCATATCTAAATGGTGTCACAGAAAAGGAATGGTGTGCCTCAAAAATGTTGTTAACTCCCTAGAATTACCCTGTGTTTAATGTTATGTATGTTATTGACTAAGAGACCTTCCCATGCATACTGAACCTGGATGTTTTTTCCTTTTGGAAGAAAGCTGCTGGAAGTGCCAGAAATGTCTACGTGTGCCATGGGTGTGCTCAGCTGATGCAGACTGGGATGCAGACCAACGAGTCATGGGTGAGGTATCAGAAGATCTCGAGTGTCTGCAGATGTCAGAGCAGAAGACCATGTGTCATGAAGTAGCCTGAGGGAATGGGGACAGCTCCGTGTCCACCCATGAATAAAGGTTGATTTATGGATACGTGGGAGAAGGGTAGAAGGACCCAATGCAGCAACATGATGAACATGAGTGTTACAAAACTGGTAACAAACCATCCCAAAAGCATTATTATGTAGGAGGAAAGGTTCTGGCCCTCAGCTATATGTCAGGGAATGGTCATTCCTGAACCTACCGCTGGCAAAGGCAGATTAGATCCTAAACTGCTAATGGAAAATCACAAAAACATGTGGAAGCAGTTTTTATGTAATGTTTTCCTTTTCGTGTATTTAACTGCTTCTTTTAAATACCTTTTCCTGTATTTCCAGAAAGAAGCATGTATGACTATTGTATTCATGTCTCGTAACTCTGTTGGGTACATACCAGTTTACACAGTATTGAAGAATAGGCTTGAACAGAAACCTCAAACACCTCTGGATCTGGTTTAAGTACAACTCTGCCTTAGAGATGAGAGCATGTGAGTGTTGTCTCAAATGCACAGGAATTCCTCAGACATGGCTTTTGCAGTTATAACAAAAATTGCACTGATTTAGCAGCTTTACCGCTTTCTCTCCTTACTGATTTCACAGTGGAGAAACAAATATAGAAATCCTTATGTTCCTTTAATACATAAATGTGCAATTTCCCAGATTATCTAGGACAATGGGTGTAATGAGACCATTATAGACATGGCATAAGTGCTGGACTAAAAGGAATATTTATATTCTTGCAAATACTAGGCTTTTCCTCGCCATAACTTCTATGCAGGCTTTTGAATAATACAAGTTTTGATTGGTCAGTTTATCAGAACTGCTTAAGTGCTTGACATGGAGCAGTGTAAGCCAGTGTTTCAGAGCACTTTGTTTTCATCAATGGCATTAAAATCTGTATGTAAAATATCAGTCCTCATATGTAATTAATGGAAAATGACTTCTAATTGTCCTATGTCGCCATTATTTTTTACAGCGCGCTTGTACAATCCAATTACTCAGGTTACTCATGAAGATCTGGATTCAGCTGCCCTGCCCTGATTTCAGTTTTCAGTTCTGATAGAGGATGGATCCTTTTACAGCTCCCTGTGAACAGTCAGGTATGCATGAGTTCTTGCTGAGTAGGCTTGTGTGGTACAAAGTATACATTTTAGTATTTACCAAGTCACAAATGTCAACATCACAAATATTCTATGCCCCCGCACTACGGAAAAGAATGGTTCTTTGTGAGGAGAAGTGGTTCTGCCTTACCATCTATTTCTTGGTATGTTTTAGGTAGTCTGTAATTCAGAAATAATTGAGCAAGTCGAAATAATTGAGGGTAACAAAAGACTTCTAGTAAACTGAAGTTTTGTTCTTAGAAGTAGTAGGGATAATTAACTTCAAAGGAATATAGAATGAGGTTCTGGCTCCTTTGTAAGCTGGTTAGGTAAGAGAGGTGTGTCCTTGAGGTTAACTGTGAGCGCAAGTGAAGCTCTCTTGAGGGCACATGTGAAAAATGGATCAGAATTCTTTCAGAGTTGCTTTTAGGTAGCAACTGCCTACATTGGACAGTTGGAAGAGGTTTCCCAGTATTTGTTTAGGGTTAGTAACTCCCAATTATCTGTTGTTACAGAAGACTGCAACACAGAGCTGTGTGGGCCAGCCAGTTTGACAAACTTGTTGGAGACAGACCATAAAACATGGCCTTCACACACTGCAGCATTTATGGGGGCTGATCTTTCAACCTGTCAATGCTATCATCTGAATAATTGTGGTTTTGCAGGCCTTAGTCAACACTTGGTCTGTTTGTTTTACATACACTTGTGTATTCACAATTTCATTTGAATATACGTCGGTGCTCTTGTCAATACAACAGCTTCAGAAAAACACAGCTCAGCTAATTTTCCCTATCGATCTGGAAGTTAACCAGATGGCAAAAGGGAAAGAAATCTTGGATGAATCATGTGAAAACAATCCTGGCTTTTGTTTCTGGAATTGTTTTTGTACTGTGGTGGTGTTCTTTAGGGGGATCCACAAATAGAGAGGGAAGAACTGCTGATACTGGTAACCTGGACTAGGGCTCTTGGAGAAGCGTTGTAGTGAGGATGCAACCCAGAATCAAGTCCTTATGGACATTTTCATAAAGGCGTTTGGCATTTTAGACTATACCAAACTGTCTTGGAGCAGTTGTTCTTGTGACTAGAATCTTCTAGTGTAACAGTGGAGGATATATTAGTAATTGAAGAGAAAAGGAAGCAAGGTTTGGAAGTAGTTTCTATTATTTGAATAATATTTTATCGCTTTCAGTCCTCCATTGAATGGTTTATGTATCCCTTGAAAGTAAAAAGCCGTGAGAATCTGATAGTTATCTGCTTAAAAAAAATAAAATCAAGCTCTTTATTACTAACATGCTTTGACACCCAGTAAACAACATTTCATTAACATCTCTTAAGCAGGGGTTGTGCTTTGTAGAGTGATCAGAAGCCAAGGTTATCATTTGTGTCGCAGTGATGCCCACAAACCGCCCGGGACCCTGGTGTGCAGGCTCTTGTACTTGCCAGACGTGGTCCCTGCAGTCAGGTACCTCCCAGCTAATTGCCAGTGATGCACTGGAGGTGGGGAAGGTGAGATGGAGGATAAGGGTAATTGACAGTGTCATCAAGCTGGCTTACCCCAGTGCCAAGCCTGCAATTACAGGCAGTGTTGGCAAACATAGGCCCAGTGAGGTCTGTCCCACCGCCCACCAAGCAGGGCCCGATGCAGAGGCTGCCAGCTGACCGAGGAAGAGTTCACTGCTCCTCCAAGATTGCTTTCTCTCAAGCTGATGGCAGGGAAGAGATCCCATATCGTTACTCTCAGGTAGTTAGTGTTGCACTGCTGAACAGGAGCTCTGATGGCAGCTCAGAACTGGCACTCAGAGGTCTGCGGTGGGACTTCTGCCGTGCAGCTGTGAGCGAGGCAAGTCTGTCGGTGAGGAAGGAAGAGAACTTGGAAATTAGAACTTCAGACTCCAGAGAATTAGAGTGGAAAATGACACTTTAAATTAGTACTGTTCAGGAATGTCCATATACATAAAGCCTTGCTTTCCCACATTATTTTCTCCTCATCTTGTTGGATAGATGACCTTTTTAAATTAGCAGGCTTAAGTTAATGGAGCTGCATGTATGATATTTATTTGGTTCTACTGCTTATTTCTACTTAATTAGTTGCAGGGAAGAGGTCTACAACAAAGCCAAGGAAGCTGAAAGGAAGGCTGTTCTAGTTCTTGTGCTTTAGTGGCAGAAAAGGGATTTGTCATCTGCTCATAACCAAATAAGTGCAGGTACCTGATGATATCTTTGAGGCATTTCCCATATTCTGCTTTACATTCTTCACTGGGAGAACACAATTCCCTACTGCACACATTACCCCTATCTTTGCTGGATATGCTCTTGAGTAGTCCTGTTGAAATTAATTCAGAAAAACTTCCATTTTCATGTTTTTTCTCCCTCAGTAGGTGTAAGGTAGCATTGTGATCTGTATTCAGTGGTTTCCACGGGCCCCCGGCTCTCAGATAGAGTTGTGCATTCAGGCTGATGGAAGCTGAGGCTGCTTTGTGCTGTCGTTGCCAAAAATGAAGCTGCACGGCAGGGCCAGAAAGCACCTTTCACTTTTGAAGCTTAATTGACCCTTCTGTATTGGTGACAACTGCTATTTTGGGACATGCCTGTGACAGTCACTGCCACCACCTTCTTACAGCTGGGCCCTGATTTAAATGCAAGCGCGAGCAGCTGTTGGGGTGAATGCAGAGAGAGGTGGTGTCTCAGGTATTTAGAGAATCCGAGCTGCGGGTCCCGATGCCGCTCAGCAGCAGGAAACCTGACGGAACCCGAAGTTGACGCACCTACGGCTCGTGGAGGACCTCTAGAGACCGAAAGTAGTACGCGGTCGTTCCTTGCTGTCCTGCGTTTCTGCAGCACTGCGCCAGGATGCACAGTAGTATCCCTGTAAGAAATCCAGGGGTGCTCAAAGGTTTTGTGTTTACATGAGTTCAGTCTTCTTGTTTAAACCTGATTTTTACAGTTCATGCATTCACACAAACTTTTGTTTCGTATTTATTGAAGTATCTGAGCACGTAAGATAATAATTTTCCTTAACTTTACATAGTGATAGTAGTTTGGATGCTAGCTGACCTGCACCGGTATTTGAAATCCATCTTCATATATGACTAAAATTTTCCATGTCATCGGTCAAAGTCTGAGCATTTTGGTCAAATTGCATCTTATATTAGCCATTATCATCTAAATGCAGGTGTCATTTAATAACAGGCCAGTCCCTGTTGAGCCCTGGGGTTTAGAAAGGATTCATTTGTGCAGAATGCCCAGGAGTAAGAAGTGCTGCATTGCCTGGAGGATCAGCAATGTTTATATTGAAGTTCCTTCTTGGTCTTTAACATGCCTATTTCAACTCCTTTGTTTTACACTAGGGGCACTGGTTATGTGTATGTGCTGCTTTTTATTGCTCTTCTTAAAAATTATTCTGCCATTTTATTCCTTTTCTCTCATTCATGGTGAGTAAAAATATACTTTCAGCTGAAGTCATTGCAGATAGGGGGAATATTTAATAGAGTCCCTCACTAACAGTATTCTGTTTAACCAGGCAGCTGCAACATCTGTCTCCTTATATTGTTCTTTTTGGGTTGGGGTGGTTTTATGTGGAGAGATGAGCACTCGCTTGATGAGTTTTTTAATAAAAATTGTCTGTGCTAATACTTTGACTTGGAGATAAACAGATTAAATAGTAAAATGCTTAAAATTATAAGGACTTTAGAAAAGGCTTTGACATGGTAGGTTAATTTGAATTTCTCAAATAGGTTAATGTTGCTTGAATCACCTGTTACTGAGACATCTGAGAACCATCACTTACTATCCTTTAAAATTATGGCCTTCAAACCTAGAATAAAATTCACCAAAAACCCTTATTGGGAAAAATCTATTTTCTGTAGCAACACCTGCTTGAAATGTCAGATGAATATCTGTGTGCTGAGAAGTGCCATAAGTATATTAATTGTTCCTTGGATATAGTGAAGTTATCAAAAGGACCGCAAAATTTCAGTACTTTGTCATGATTGTAAGTTCAGAATTAGCCTGTTCACTTGCTTTGAGTCCAATTAATCCAAATATTGAGAGTGCACGTGATGAAAAAGGACTTCTAGAAACAAATAGAAATATTAAAAGAAAGCTGTTGTTTGCTACCTTGGACTAAGATGAGAAATAGATGAGAAATTGTTGGCTTTCCCGTAGTAAGTAAATCCTTGGGGAAATGTCTCAATAAAGAACTGTAGATTTTATTGACACTTCATAGGATATTTTGTGAGGAACCCTCATATCTTTTGACACCTTTCAAGCATTACTTACACCTTTCAAGCATTACTTAAATCACATATTGGAAAGGTTGCAAGTATTTTCATGTCTGTGGTAATATTTTGGAACTGTCTCTGGAGCCATGTGGAATTCTTTCAAAGAGCAAAGAGCCAAATTAGTAAATCTTAGAAGGAAAACCTCTGTTTTAAGAATTATTTCAAATTGGAATGGTTTATATTCAGCCTGTCCTATTATTTATGTACTTCAATAGCTCTTCCACCTGAAGAAATCAGTGTTCTACAGTTATTGCCCCAAACCCTACTGACGTAGATGATTAGAGCCTGCAAACTCTTCTTGTCAGAATAAGTATCTATCACTCTTGTAGGAGTACATTGCAATGAAAGAAATCTGCTATTTTGAAGTGAGTCTTCTTCGATCGCCCTTCTTACAGGCTTTTCATGATGATTTCATTTGCTGTAGAAGATTTGAATGCTCTTTTGCATTTGGTAAATATGTCTGATAATCTGAAATAACATAAAAGCTAAAGGAGAGGAGACTAAGATGCAAATGTGGGAGGCTGCTCTCACATATGTTGTGAAGGCAGTCAGGTCCTAGCAGGTAATCAGCTGCCAAGTACCTTGTCCCTTTGCTGGGACATACCATGGTACAGTTGAGCAGGTGTATTGATGGAGAAATGGGAGAGCCAGGACAATCCAGGTTTCCCTCATTTATCATTTATTTCAAAGGAAATTTATGGAAAACTAGTGATTTAAATATTTTGATTTGTGGTGCAGGGTACAAATAATGTAATCTCTGTTCTTGGGCAGTCAGTCTTGTAAAAGATGAAGAAAATCAGTGTCATTTGTGTGTAGACATCACAGCTATTCAGAGTCACAGAAAAGGCAAAGGTAGGGTCATCGTGGGCAAGTCCTCAATCAGTCCTGCTAAACAAAAGGAGAGCTGTTTACTGAAGAGACTTAGCAAAGACTGTGTCAATATGTGGAGCAGCTCGTTCTGACCAAGCACATAATCTAGTTTTCATGTGATAAGGAAATCAAACAGTGAGGTGAGCGTGAGCATTTTCATGTCACTGGGGTGAAAACTCAACACTGCAGGTGCGGTCACGGGTGTGGAAGTTCATATAAGATCTCGGAGGGACTCCCACCTTCCCCGTCAGATTCACAGTGCTCTTTGATTCTCAGGAAGATAAGAAATGAGCAGAGATCGCTATTTTCCCTTTCTGCCCCGGCTTTTTAGTGGAAGGCCGTAGAGCTGATCCGGCTGCACTTGCAGCGAGTGCCCACAAGGCGGCGCTCAGGCAACACGGATAGAGGCACAGCATCCTTACCTTCCTTTGTTACCGAATTGGAGTGCTTTTCAAATGGAGAAGGAATGGTAATTGAGAAGTGTAGTTTTTAAATTTTATTTATTCAACAAAATACAGTTTCTTCATGCAGAGTTATTTGATATTAGATATATCAACTCATGTAATGATAAACTTTATAAAATACTCTTCCCACTAGTCCCTTTAGTAGCTGAGGGTTTAAGAAAAATGGTAAGCTCTGTGGAAACCCTCAGAATACTTTAACTGGACGATTATTATATTTGTACCTGTACCCAAAAGCTGTCTGCTTTGTCCTCTGAACTCTGATGAAACTTTATCAAAGTTTAACACAAAATTTCACACCTCAAATAATTTCATATTTCCTAATTTCCAGCCTAAACATATCAAGGATCAGTTTGCAACTATTTCTTCTTGCATCTGCATGGTTTTACCCACTCTGCATGGAGTGAATTGGTTAGAAAGGGGCCTTACCTCTTCTTGGCTTCACTCTAGAAATCAATACCAACTGCAGACCACTTCAAGTTCCCCTTCTTTTAGCTTCCCATGACAGGAAAAAGGCAGGACCAGTTCCTGGTTTGCTACTGAAAGAGTTGGCAGAACTGTTGTCAATATATCACTGACCTCAGAACAGCTCTGTCAGGTACAAGAAATTAATTAAAGGTGGCAGCTGTGTAACAGGAATCAAAATTGCAGGGCTCAAAGTGAGAGAAAATAGACATCTGCTCATCAAATACAAGCTGCTTCCAAAATCTGTTGGAGGAAAAGATAGCATCCCATTCCTCAAGTGCTTCAAGTATGCAGCATTTTGGAACCTTATGGTTTAGCTGGAATTTCCCAAGGTATCACCAGATCTGTTGTGCTTACTTCCCAAGATGTAGTTGCTTTAAATCTTGTACAAGGCACAGACACAAGATCATCCCTGTCAGGCGTTGGAGGTATTTGATTTTTCTCCCTGGTGTTTTACTACCAAATCTCATAAATGCGTGTGATAGGATGGTGAGACTGAGCAAACTTAGCTGCTGGTTTAAGATATTGCTGTGACTTAGCACATCTTTACTGCTCTGGTCTCTGAAACCAGGCTCTACCGGTACTTCAACATTTGTGCAATCACTCTGGATTTACACATATAAAATTCTGAACAAGGCTGTCCAGAATGTGTGTGTGGAGTTGATGGAATAAAAACACTCTATGCAAGTTTGCCAATATCAGTGTGCCTCGATAGAAACTCTGATTCAAGCACATGAAAGAAAATGGGACTTTGTTTCCCCCTTCCCCCCTTCAGTTCAAAGGCTGTTGGAATAACCTTTTAATTCAACATCTTTTATTCCTCTTCAACTTATATTAAGTAACTGAAGTGAGAGAAAGTGAATACAATTCATCCTTATAGCAAAGAAAACTCAGGAACGATGCCAATGAAGTTGAGTCATGTAAAGCTCGTGAGTTGGCTAAATATTTTATTGCTTTATTCTCTTCTCTTTAGTCAGTGTTCATATCCCTAATAATACACAAAGCACTCAAAAGTGGGTAATGTTTCCAGGCAGTGCTTTGGGAGAAGAAAACCCGTTTAGGAAAGGGAGGGGGAAAAAGGAGACCTGGCAGCTGCTTCCTTGTTTTAGATGATGAGCTTGATTGCTTTGCCTGTTTGTGATAATTAGATCCACATGACGCTGTACCTGGTATTGAACTATTAGTTTTGAAAGAGGGAAAAAAATCCTGGTTCAAGGTGAAAAGCCAAAAAGATAGAGTATTTGTAGCAACTGCATCCCTGGTAGCATTTTGTTTGACTTCATGAAATCCTTGGGAATCTCAGCCATTTCTTGGGGTGTGTGGGTTCAGATCTGTAGGGCTGAGCAGTGTTGAGGTAGGAGTTATTTCTGAAACGTGAGAAAGATAGCTCCCTTCTGACTTCACTCTGAGGAGGAATGTTCCACCTATTCCTAAGAGAGCCATTATGGATTCTCTCTGGCTTCTCATCCTGAAGAAGCTGAGTGTTTTAATGCCTAGGTAAAAATCATTGGGACTTCCCACATGAATAAACTTGCCTTTGTCTTTATGTCAGGTGTGGAAAGCTCAGAATTGTCATCGGAGAAGACTGTGGGTGTTACTTAAAGCTGTAGCTTGCCCAGCACTTACTGGGAGAAAGACTGGTCTTTCTCCCAGTAAGAGGTCCATGGCCATGCAAATGAAATAGGATTATTGATACATGTGCCAAAATCCTGCAACAGCACAACGGTAGCTCTGAAAAAGAATGATTAATAGTAATTATTAATTGTTGAGATTCAGTTTTTGGGATGTAGAGAGATTTTCTGCCACAAGAAAACCTCATAAATATCATTGCATTATGACCCTTAATTTATTCCACTGCTATAGAGTGGCCTTAATTTACCAGCCCCTTTGATCCTAGCACACAGGATCTGCTTCTGAAAATTATTATTTCTTATGCAATGAATTTATCTCTCTGCTCCCCAGCTGGGCTGGATGCAGTTCCATCCCCCATGTTTTTGTGGACTGGGAGTAGATTTCTAGATGACAGTGGCACATCCTAGAGCCTTTAATCTTCCCCTGCTACCTCGGTGCCTACCGAAGAGTCCATCAGTCTGCAGCCAGCATCACTTGCCTAGTCAGATGTGTCTGGCACAAGGCAGAGTGCGCCAGGAAAGCTCATCAAGAATTTCTCTCTTGTCAAAGCTGAGGGATGAGGTTAGTCTCTGTTAGTCAGCAAAGATTCTGGGAAAATCCATCTTCCTGGAGCATCCCCAAGCCTTAATTAGAGGAAGGATTCGTTCTCAAACAAGTCAACATGCTATGAAGTTTGAGAAAAGTCAAATTCATTCCTTAGTTTTGTTTCTCAACTCCTACTTTCAGTCTCTATCACTGGTGGTCACGAGTTCTGTAATGCCTCATGTGAAGCTGGACATTCTTAACTAAAACCTTCAAATACTGATTTTACCTAGAGAAGAAAGCAGTGTTCAATAGGTTGTGCTTAATCATCGGCTGGCGTGGAAAAGGCAAGTAGTTCACCTGGGTAGCTTTCTTTGCACCAAAGCCTAAGGACAGGAGACAGAATTAGCCAAACTTCTCGGTGGAGAAAAAAACTTGATGACTTGCTGTAACAAAAATGCAACTTATTATCAGCATGCTGTCCTGGGAAACCTGCTTTTGTGGCTTTCTCAGCACTCTGTGTATAAAAAAATAATTAGGAAACGGGGTTTTTATGGTACGAGTCATTCAAAATTGGCCCGGAATGCTGTTTTTTAATTTTTGATGTTCAGAGTAACCTTCTTGGCAAAGCATTCCTCACGCAATAGAAATCTGTATGGAGTAGGTCATATGTAAAAGCATATAGGGGATGTACGAGTCATCCCCGAGACACGTTTGGTTTATGAACGGGAGTAAATTGAAAACACTGATTGGAACATCTGGATACAATGCTTTTAGATGACTCTTTGCAGGAAGGCACAAGCAAGGATTGCTTATATTGCAGTTTTAGGCCTGTTTGCAGACAGGAGGGAGTCTGCCAAGAGTTGAAGCCTCACGAACATTCCTGTCACTGTTTGCAGAGCTGAGGTAAAAGAGCAGGCAGCAGAACTGGGCGCCTCGTTGTCAATCCCAGCTGAGTTCATCTATTCACCAGCCCACTGAGGTGCTCACAGAGTTTGCTGGCAAACTTGGTTTTTAATAGGAATGTTCTTGATCTACAGCAGAGCCACTTGAAATTGTTCCTGATGGTGTTACTGTGATGTGTGAAATCGAGGAGGGCTTTTCAAGTGCTCATCGTGAGGAGAGCTGGCACAGTAGTGACAGGCTCAAACACAAAGAGTGTTTGCACAAAGGGTGTGTGCGGGCAGGGCTCCGACACCAGGGCTCTGCTGTCCTTAAGCCTATCTGGCTCCTGGAGAAGTCAGCCTGTGGGATTCAAGCACTGTTGCTTGCCCAGTCATTTGCTTTATCTGGCTGAAGTGGGAACAGTTCTTCACAGTCACGATGATGCAGTTTCTTTAATTAGAGGGGCAGATTGAAAAGAGCATGAAATGTGCACAGCATGAAATAATGGCCGAGGCAAATCTGAACAGTTTGATATACTCTTTTAGGAAGGAGTTTGAAGTATGGAAATTTGGAATGGTACTTTTCTGCAATGATTTCAGACTTTATATGATGATGACCGTGTGCTGCTCCAGTGTGCACATGATCCAAAGCAGTTCATATACACTAAACCCATGAAGATAGGCTGTCTTAAAAGGATTTATTATCTTTTGTTACTCTATCTGCCTGCAAGATCTGCTCCGACAGATGTGTAGCGAGAACGGACAGGCACAATGGTGGAGGCAGCGGAGGTGAGAGAATTTCATGACCGCCTTGGCAATGGTTGGCATTTCCATTGGTGCCGTGGTTTGTACTCTTGATTGAAATGGGAGAGACATGTGCTTATGGCTCTACCGCCATTTAGGCACAGCAGAGTTTGGTATTCAAAGGCAACTGAAGTATTTTAAGAAAGCCTCTTATCAAACAGTAGTGTTTTGTACAAATAGGTGGGTATTGGGGCAAGAAATGAAGGAAAAATGAGGCTTTGCAGTCATATACAAGAGTGTGACTTAGGTTCTGAGTGTATATTCTATTTTGCGTAACATTATAGAGTTTTGTCAGCCTTCTCCAGTATGACTTGACTGGGATTGAAATGAACTGTCTCAAGTAGTTCATCCAGATCCCCTACTGTGTTTTAACTCTTCTATGTAGTCCTACCCTAAATTCTACACATCAGGCAGCTGTGGGGAAAAATATTACCTTGCCTACATTAGATTTTTTTTCCCCCCCTAGAAAATGCAGTGTCTTTATGAAGATGATATTTTTAAGTGCCTGAGATGTTTGTCTGTGAACACGGTGTGCATGAGTGGCAATGGTAGTGGCTTTCAGTGTGAGGAAAGTGAGGATATTGGTATTTGTGCTCTCTGTGTTCAAGGCTGCCCATGTATAATACTGATGCCGGTGCCTTTGGTGTCTGACTGTTCACTGTCTGTGTTTGGTCCTGAGGGAGGTTGGGATTACGTGGACCTCTGCTAGTCTTTTAAGCAGTCCAGTGAAGGCAGTTAAACAATTTCTGAACAGAAACCAAATCAGGAATTTCAAGCTGCAGAGTTAATCGCAACAACTGAAAACTCAGGGTCTTGTAATGACTGCTTAGAATATTGTTCTTTCCTGAGCTGAGGTGGTTTCTTTCCTCAGAGGCTCTTTACAAGTTCCATTTTTCCACGGCATTGCATTCCGTGAGTATTATGTTCACCCTGTTGAAACTGCACCCTTGACTCAGCTTTAAAAAATTGTCATTTCTGCACAAATGCCTTGCAAAGGGCTGAAGTTCATTGTGCTCTTTGTCACTGCCTCAGATATTACTTAATCATGGATCTTTATTGGGGACTGGGAGTTTTGTAGAGGCTAAGGAGGAACTGCTTGTTTCTCTTCACTTTAAAAGCAAAGCTCAAGGACAACAACCCTTCAGAATAGTGAACTATGTAGCAACTCAACAGAGAAACACAAGTTATAGGGAATAATTAGCCCTATTTTTTGTTTTTATTCTATTGCATTTATTGTTATCATATCTTGATCTGTCAATACTTAACCTCGTCTTCTGCTGCCAAGGGATTTTGATCCTGAAATGGATCTCTCTAGAAATAAGGACGGGTTTCCAATGCAATTGTGGAAGAAATGCTGCAGGTTTAATGCTGACAGAGATGCCTCGATTGCATCTTTCAAGAACACTTATGTCAGCTTTAACATTTCAAGCTTAGCAAAATTATTTACTCTAGTGTTAATAAATCAGAGAAGATGTGCCACAAACATATCTTAAGAACAAAGGAAAAGGAGTGAGAAACCCTAAGAGAAAATATTTCAGGGTAAAGTCTTCTGGCAGGTAATTCTAGGTGGGTACATGCAAGATTTTCTGCTGTTTGCCAGAAAAGAAACAGTTCTCTTTAGGAACTTTTTACCTGGCAGCTACAGTAAAACACCTGGTCATCGCTTCATTGACTATTTCCTGCTAGGCTTAAGCTCCTCTACCCAGTTCGATGTGCTCAGTGTATCCCTGTCACACATACCACACCAGAATGTAGAATGTACACAGGGTGTTTAATTTGATGTGGTTTTGAAAGAATTAATTAAACCTTTCATTTGTTATTATGCAAACAGTAATTAATTTCAAATTAGCGTGCCAGAAAACTGAAATGTGTGGGGAGAACTGGGTGGTTTGTTTCCATTTATCTCTACTTCCATCTAGACATGTCAGCATCACTCCACTTGAGCCTGTATGTAGAGAGCAGATAGAAATTGAGCAATCTTTTCTTTCAAGTTGAATGGCCCTCTACAACAGCAGTGAATCAGCTCTATTTTCCACTGCAAGGGCTTCTGAGGCTTAGAGCAAAACGAACTTGAAAACCACAAGAACTGAAGGTTATTAGGTGAAGCCTGATGGTATGTCATCCATAACGGCCAGTATTGCCCGTGTCCCTTGCCCAAGTGTGCATCTTCTGTGCTTTGTGGAGTAGGATACTTAGAATATATATTGCAAAGTTATTTTCCAAGTTCCTGTTTGTGTCTTTTGAAAAATTTGTTTTTTGTCCTTGAGCTGTTTATCTTTGCCTCATTCTGGGAGCACTGCGAGTCTTCAATTTGCATTTGAGCACTGCAGAGCAAGGAGGGCAGGTGGTTATAGCTACCCCAAAAAAGAGGGGAAAAAATAAAAAAAAAGACAAGCTTACTTGCTGTCTTTTGAACCTTTTTTTAATATATCATGGGTCTGATTAAAAAAAAAAAAAATCCACTGAAGCTAACAGGACTGACACTGCTAATCTTACTGGGTTTCGAACTAGACTTCGGTCTCTGCTCTCGCGTTAACCAGTAGGGAAAAAATCTGTGGCTTTTGAATGTGCTGCCAGCAGATGTCTCACACATTTCCTTACAAAAGCAGATTAATCATTTAGCTCACTTTAATCACGCAGCTCCGAGAAACCGAAAGTTCACAAAATGGTTTTCGTTATGTTACGGGCACATCTTCAGTAGCTGCAGCATCAATTATTTTTAGACCTTTCCTGAAACGAGGTTTACGCAGTAATCAAACCAGAACAAAATTTCAGGGGTTATTTTGGTGTTTTCTTGCTCAATATAAAACTTAATGTACCTAAAAATGTCTAACTCCTCACATTAAAATTAATTTATATTTCAGGCATTCTTTTTTTTTATTTATTCTTCTGCCCTGCGCACTGCTCATGCAAAGGGACTCTAAAATGGCCTGGAAATCACGATTTATCACAAATGTGAAGAGCTTGGCAGAGTACCACCGATGCAAATGAGGTTGGCTGTGTTCTCCCATAATAACTGCTTGCATTAATTATTCCTTCTGGTAGCAAAGGAACACTCTGAATTACACTGTATTTTACACAGCTTGGCTTTATACAGAGATTGCTACTAAAAGCCTCAGAGGGCCAGTTGTGCTGTGCCACATCCCATTTCAGAGCCATTTTCAGAGCCTCGGTGCTTTGCTGTGTGTCTGAGCTCTGTGCAGGCTGCGAGCTGCGGAGTTCTCTTAGCCGTGGAGCCAGAGAAGGATTAATAACATTTGTGCTCCCTGAAAAGTTCTTAGCAGCCTGATTAGTCTGATTGCAGAGCTGGAATGCAGCAGGAGCAATAGACCGGGAAAGCAGAAGTGTTGAGTCTGTTCACTTGAGGTACGAGAGTGAATTGTATAAAATTGAGAGCTACCTCCATTTCCTATAGAAACAAGGGAGATCTGTCCCTAGAAAGAGAAGAGATGCCCTGGTGCTTTTGTGCTCTTGTAGTTGTGGGCGAGTGGATGCTCTTGTTCTGCATTCAGACCCGATGGGCTCCTGGATACCCTGAAAAATAACCCATGTAACATAACCCACCTGTCCTTATTGACTGGAATGCTGGTGCCACAGTAGCAAGGATGACTCTGAATATATGCCATTTGCTTGATATGCTGTGTAAAGGGAGGAAATCCATCCCCAGCAGTCTGAGGGGCAGCTTTTTAGATAGGCAGGGCAATATTTTGGAAGGCATTTCACAACTGGCTAATCTTGTAGTTGTCTGATTTTGTACATCAAAAATTGGGTCCAGCGTTTCTCAAAATTCAAGGCCTGAATCAGGGACAGAAATAAAAGAAATGAGAAGGGAAATAAAAGCAGGTGTAACAAATGTAAGTATGCAACTCCACTGTTTTGCTTGTATTTTATATGCCCTCTGTCCATCTTCTGCTGTGTTTCTTTACACTGTAAATTCGGGGTATGGTGAGATGGGTAAGTAATAGTAATTTAACTCAAAGCAGGTGTTTAGGAGGTGAATGGACTGTAGGCCGTCATTTTCTGCTAAGCACACTTGCCTTTATAAAGGAAGAAGAGTCTAATAAGATCATAAAAGCCAAAAGGAGTAGGAATAAAACCAGTAATGATTGAGACAGTGTGTCCCATATTCCTCAAGGGCAACAGAGAGCAGCATTAACTCAATATGTTCAATCTTTACCTCTCATACCGCCACAAAATTCCTGGGGGCTTGTCTTATGCTTGTCTTACAAGGCTAATGTCGTGTGTGCCACCAATGTAATAAACCAGAGGAGGATTATATTTTTGGGGCCCAGGACTTTGGCATTGAACTTTAAAACCTTAGCCTTAAGTAAATACGGGATTCTGGATGGATGTGTGCTGAGCAGCCTTAAAATGTGAACTTTTGTGGGAATAGCACTATCAACAGTTTGGAAATTAATTGTTGCTGGGTTTATGGGGTAGCTGCATTGAAATGTTATACAGAGACAGAGGAATAATATGCAACTTAAAGCCTTTGCTTTATCCTCAGCAATATTGTATGCAAATGGAAACAGCAGCTTCAAAATGTGTTCAAGTCTGTTTTCCAAATACTATGGAGTTCTCTTTCCCCACTTCTGTAATTTTAGATGACTGTTTAATGAGCAGGTTACATGAAGCTGGATCTCCTGTATGAATACAAGCAGAGCACTTCCAGTTGTTTCCCCCGTGGGTGATGCTGTCACGGGCTGAGCTATGGACTCACTGCTGCAGCACTAAACTAAACCAAAGGAGGTATGGAGTGCATGGGTGACCCACTAAAGCCCCTGGAATCATATTGTGCCTTCCTGAGGGTTATGCACCTGCATTTTGTGGTTTGACTTCTGAGCCATTCCTAAGGTGCCTGTGGAGCACACACAGCCTGCCTTGCGGCCGGTGAGATTCCTGATCAGTTCCTTCCAGGAGAAGGACTTTGTCGTAAGCTTAGATTGAGCTTGACATGTTCAAATCTAATATTTGCCTCATATTCCTACCACTGCTTACCACTCCACTTGCAGTTGCACGTTTTATTTGGGCTTTGGTGAAACGTGAACATTTGGCCTCAAGTAACTTGATCCATTGAAATTTGTTGGAATGCCTACTAACTTTGGAAAAACGTGCCAGAATCTCCCAAGCTGAGAGAGATTCTTCTGGCAACAAGCAGGATATAATGGCAGAATGTCCCACAGGCACGAACATTGCAGTCCTGTCTCCAGGAGCTCCGTTTACCCTGAGGAAGCGTTGACAGTTCTTGGCTGACTGGAATATTTTAGAAGTGATGAGAAAGCCAGATTTATGGCCAGTATTTGGCCATGTCAATGAGTACATGACATGAGTATGACTTGGCACACTGTTTTTTCCTTGAACATGTGGCCTCATTGGTCGGAGACTTGCTGTTCTCAGACAACCCAGATTTCCGTGACAAGGGGGCATCATAGTGCTGTGCTGCTCCCTGGCTTCAGATTGCTCCTCCAGTGAGCTGAGGCTCTGATTTAAACAGTTGTTTGAGTCAACCTTTTAGGCAGAGCCCTGAAAAACGAGGTAATTGCCATCTGGTTTTAAAACCAGGTAGTTTGATGTCGGATCTGGCCTTGTCAAAGGCCATTTCAGAGTAATGCCCCTGTAAACCAAGCGACGTTTGTTGTTGGAACTGCTGGAGCGAGTGGAGGCAAGGCCCCAAGGGCCGGAGGTTCTCTTCTGTGAGGAAAGGCTGAGAGAGCTGGAGAGGTTCAGCCTGCAGAAGAGAAGGCTCCAGGGAGTCCTGAGAGCTCCTTCTCGTGCCTGAAGTGTCACAACTGGAAGTGCTGTCCCTCCTTGTCCCACCTCTCTGGCTTTGTTCGGTGCCAGCGGCAGCACACGGCTCCTCCTGGCTCTGAAGGCAGGCAGGCTCACAATAGATGCAGCAGACAGTCTATGTTATAAATCAAAATAAATTCAGCAGTTCTGTCAGACAGGATCCCCCTCCAGCTAATGATACTTCATTATGTTCTGGGAAAGAGATGGGGCTCTGATAGGTCTAATTAGAAGAAAAGGAAATGTAGTTTCTATGTCTGTCTTTCACTGTATTTCTGCACAGATGTTTTCAGGGTGGTTTCCAGGTAACTCCTGAAGTCATCATAGAATTGTTGGAGAATGATTACGTGCACTCAGTCATTATCCCTTGTTTATGTAGCACCAGGGGCTTATGCTGCCCTACGCTACACAAATATGATTAGAAGATATATGATGGGAAGAGATGAAGTCATATCCCTCACAAAACATAAATAAGCTGAAAATTTGCCCTTCATGCATGTAGAGATCTTGTCTTTACCTTTCACATCTTTCCAGAGGCAGAGTTCTGTTGTAAAAGAGTAGTTCTTATTGAAGTACAGTGTCTAAGGCCAATTCAGTAAAGTAAACTTTCTGTGTTATTGATTCCTGCAGTTCAGCTCCAATTCAACATCCCTTGCCTGCCTTGATTTGGAAATCCACAATGGAAATTGTTACCAAGCAAAATGGAAAGAATCTCAATAATATAACACTCGTAGTAAAAATGCACTGAAGTGTTCTGACAAGATCTTGAAAGGCACAAATACTGTTAGGCTGGGAAGACCATTAATGTAGCACAGACTCATAAGCATCTTTTAGGCTTCTATTTCTTCTGTAGGCTTTCTATTATCTGAGCGTATTTTCAGTTCTCAATTGTAATTTTCAAAACACCCAACACTTGAGTTTTGCTGTTACAAATGCTTTTCTTTCTCAGTCTTCTCTGAATGTTTTGTATCTTCAATGGCAAGTTCTGTAGAGCTTCTCACTTAGGAAGTCCCATCAAAATATATTTTAAAAAATTTAATAGAGATTTACTCCTGGGGACTTGTTCCTGCCCATGGAACTGGCTGAGCTTTAAGGTCTCTTCTAGCTCAAATCATTTCATGACTTACAGCCTTTGTTTTCCAGCTCTCGGTACAGTCAATGGATGTGCCCGTGGTGGGCAGTCAGGCATCTGTATGTGTGCTTGTCTTGTCTGGCTGCCTTTAATTAGGAATTCTCCTGATTAAATCCTGCCCTGAGGCCTTAATTTTGGTCATGGTAGGAGATGTAGCTACTCATGTATTTTCTGTCTAGTTGCAATTCTCCTCTATCTCCCTTGTGTGTCACAATCAAAACTAACAATCTTTGGAGTGCAACAACGTGTCTGTGGGTCACTTTGGAGCTGCCTGCTCGAGTTTTAAAATACGTCTGTTGGGATGAAAACTGGCATGACTGTATTCTGCTTTATTTCTATCATTAAATTCCAGATATTAGATAGCATTTATGGCCTAAACTCAATTTTACCTCTGTATTTTCCTATGGCCTGCAATGGCAACCTTATAATTTGTGTTGAATATTAAGCAGAGAATGCATTTTTTGTTAGTTCTCGTATAACAAATTATGTAAAGCTGTAGCTCTTTTCATTATTAGCAATGATTTTTTATATTTGAAATAATGGTGAATGGTAGGCTTAATAAAACTGAGGTCTGGAAACTTCTGTTGGTTCTAAATTGGCTAAGGCAATAAAAAAATAAGCCTGCTTTTAGAACCATTTAGAAATGTTGAAAGCAACTGAATTATTAGAGACCTAGTCATTTTGTCTTAAAGTAGGTAAAGTTATGACTAGCAGATTAAAAACATGTGAAACGTTTAAAAATCTAGATGTTACAAATTAAGCCTCATATGTGGCATAAATGTTTTTGAGTAACTTTTTAAATTTATAAACATCAATGAAGGTGTGCAAGACCACAGAAGACATAACAAGAACCCTTTCCCATTAAAACCTATTTTAAATGTCTTCCATAATTGCTTATAGGTATAATATTAGTTTGTAGGATATGAAAAGATTTCAAAAAGATTTCTACATCCAGACTCGGAAAGCTGAAAAATGTTTTTCTGCTGCACATGGTCCTAATTATCTTTTCAAAGTGTAACAGAGAGAAATTACTTGACTGACTGTTATCGATAAATGCTAATATAGATGTATTTTAAAAATTCCAGAGACTATTAATCCACAAGTTCACTGAAGCCTGAAAAACAAGACTAAAACTGAATCTTGGGGACTTTTCAGAGGGAAAATGAAGTTCTGCCTACTGGAACACGCTAGTTCAGGTATGTGGGACGCACACGATTGGGGATGGCCCCGTCAAATGTCCTGCCAGTGAAGAGAATTAGCAGTGAAGAGGTATCTGCCATTTATCTCACACCTTTCACACCAGAGTCAGCCTTTCGTGTTCTTTATTAGTTCTCACATTTCAAGCTATGATAAGTTTAAAATCTGGAGCAAATGCATTCAAAGCATTTTGTGTAACAAGTAAAGATCCACCAAGTGGAATTAACATGGAGAGCGTTGGCACTTAAGCAGGAAAGAAGGGGAGGAGAGCGCAGGAGGGAAATCAGAAACAAATAGCCTGTCGATCCTCCCTGGACACATAGTGTTCTCAGAGGAATCCATGATTTGGATTTATTTGCAGAGTTTTCCAGAATCTTTCAAAAGACTAAATTCAGGTAAAATCTTCTTTTTCCTTTAAAAAAACATTTGAAATTATTGACTTCTTTTTATTGTGGTGAGAGTATGCTGCCAGCGTGCTTGCTGTCTTCTCAGTGAGTGATTTTGCCAGCATTTGCCTTTTTATACCATTTATTTGCAAGCAAAATACTTATCAGCTTTGCTCTTGGGCTCCTCAGGATTTTTTTTAGCCATGGGATATCATGGGACAAATTCAACTGTGCTGGGTCCATCAGCAAATACGCAGCTTTCAATTAATTGTTGAATCTTCGCTTGTTTGGGTCAGCTCTTTTGCCTGATCTCTGTTGGAGACTTTTATGTTACTGTTCCCTGGAGAATGACAGGAATTCATATGATAATTATCGGCATCAGCCAGCTGCTGCTGTCTGCTGCTAATGCTGTGATCGGTCAGGTACAGTAATTTATTGAATTGTCATGCTTTCTGGGCTTTGAGGGGCTGTCCATAAACATAAGAATCAAATCTTACGATTTCTTAACTGTTTGGTTATTGGACCTTTTAGTAAAGGCATGTGATGCCTTTGTGAGATGAGCAGAGCTCTCTAACAAGAGAGAGGCTGTGGGGGTCCTAGTTCACACTAAGTGTAGCCAGATGTACTGGTGACTGCCAGGAGTGTGCTGACACTACATGCAGGACTTTGCACAAGTATCTTGATAAAAATGTAAGCTGTAATCTTGGATGTATTTCTCCCTGTCAAACAATATAAAACATCTGTCAGATAAATCACAGGCTGGTGCTGAGAGAGCTGTGCAAACGGAACACTCATTGTTTAAAGTGGTTTCTGAAATGCTGCAGGAATTCTTGTGCTAAAGGTGTAGTATTCCACACTAAGAAGTACAATATGCCGCATCTAAAAAATAAAGTTGTCACAAAATCTGTATGCACGCATGTGTACCTACAGTGTTAATGGTTTTAAACAAGGATGTGAGAAACTACCAAAGGTAACCAAAGCCACACAAACTAGAAATGAATGCTGAGATGTCTGCCCCAATTTGTAATGATGCCTGTTTACAGTCTTTTGGGCAATGCTACAGAAAAAGGGGGATACTCTGTATGTCTTTACATGGCACGGCAGTGCAGTTTGCCCAGTGAGTTAATGAGCTTGTGGTGAGAATTCTGTGGTGCCCGACGTGGCACAGCTCTGGGACATCAAAGACTTTCGTTGCACGACATGGGGAGAGAGCTAGAAAGAGATCAAGATAGAAGAATGATGAAAGGGTCGGTGCTCAGAGCTTGCCAAAGCAAAGAGAAATCCAGTTGGCTGCTTCTTGCGTTAAAGAAGGACCATTTAGTAAAATGGTACTTTAGGAACTCCTCAGCAGAAATCTCATTAAACCAAACAAACTGCTCTGAAAATTTCTGTGCACAGGATCACAGCTCTCAAGATACAACAGTTTAAATTAAAGATACTAAAAATATGGAAGACTTTGTTTTATGGATTGCCGCAGTGGTCAAAACCCACCAATTAAAAATTAATAATATTGAAAACAAAACTATATTGGAACCAAAGTCTTCCCTGCTGGATCATGTTTTTTAATAGCCTGGGTCAGTGGTAAATTCCTAAGTGGCACTAAGCAGGAGTTCCAAGTACTGTAAGTACTGCTCTTATCTGCCCAAAATCAAATGAGATGAACTTTTAAACTCTATAAAGTAAGGTTGTTCTGAGGATCGTGCTATGAGTTTGGGATCTGGGAGACCTTGGATCAGTTATTTGCTCTGACTCCCTGCAAACTTAGGCTGTATTTTTGAGGCCTGCAGAGACCCAAGTTGTCTCACTTGGTACTTGAGTTTTGGTCATGCTGTGATTCCTGTAAGTAAACTCCAGGTACTGGGGTGCTCTCCCGTTCTGGGGAACTGTGTCATTCCCGTTCTGGAAGGGGTTGATGTCTGGCAGGTTTGTAGCTCGGGAAGACTGAACTCTGTTCCATCTGCAGCAGAGTTTGTACACAGACACATGGCTTCTCTGTGTGTCTTGCTCTCCACATACAGCTATTAAGGATAATTATCCGTTCCCACTGCTGAATTTTACAGATAAGCACATTAGTTGGGAAGTACAGGGGAAATGAAATCATAAACCTTCATTTATTAATTTGCTAAAACACATCCAAGGAGATTATGCAAAAAATATATGCATTTCTGAAAGCTTTAGGGCTTTTTAATTAATTCATCTAATCTGTTAGCAAAAGAGACCTAATTTATTATTTAGAGTTTTTGTGGAACATCTCCGTTAAGTGATGTTCCAAGCGTAAAGGATAGAGAATGCTCTCGTCATTCAAGGACACTCATTTGAGAAGAGGTTTTTAAAACACTTCTGTGTTTTTTTCAACTCAGTAATATTTAAGGTAAGAACCTACAAGGCACAGAAAAGCAGGTACTTATACCACAGGGAAATTTTTAACTTCTAGGCCTAACCTTGCTGATGTCAGCACTAATGCTGCTAACTTCCATGGGAGCAGGGGTTTGTTTTAAAAGCATCTGTAGCACGCCAGCTTTATGCAAGTGAGTTATCCTAGGGAACTCAAAACCAGTTTTAGATTTACCTGTAAAAAATACTTGGATTTTGCTTACGGGAGGTGGCCTGTAGCAGCCATGGCAGAGGCCATGACTTCCCTGTGTTTTCCGGCAGCGAGCACTCTGATTGAAGCCGAAGTTGCTGCTAAAAAGTGCTGCTTCAAAATGGATCTGGGATAGAAATAGCATTTGTCAATCCTGTTTTTCAAATAAGAGAAGTCATACCTTAAAATAATATTTTACTAGGCTACGTGGTGATTTTTCTTTAAAGGAAATGCTGCCAGTTCTCACTTGGCTGTCAGTCACCCACAAGCTAGTAGCAGTTTTGAGTGTCAAAACTCAATCTGAGAAATTGAATTGCTCTTTCTGTACAACTCTTTCTTTTCTCCTGTCTCTTCCAGCAGGAAGTCCCAACTCTGAACCCAAAGAGTCAAAGTATTTGTTAGAGGTTCTGCTTTTTCCCTATGTTTGAGTTATAGGTAACATCACATGTAAATCTATAGTTCTGGACAGAAAATGAGTCATTATAGAAGAAAATACGTTATATTCTGCATTGCTGATGGATGTTTTGATCTGTTTCTCTTGGCTTTTGGCTTTATCTTTGCTCTCACAAATGTCAGTCCCAATAATCTTTCCTCAACATGGGCGCTGAGAGAAGGCTTTTTCAGCATGGCCTGCCTAGTTCAACCAGTGGGATTAGGCCAGTAAGAACTCACCTACGATTTAAACTAGGCAGCTGGCTTTTGCTGGAAGCGCCCTTTGAGAGCACTCTGAGAGCTGGAGTGAGAAATACACTCCAAAGTATATAGAGGGATGACATTTCCACTGGTGTAGATCTCATCTTACTGTCAAGTGCTGCAGAAAACACCAGACACATTCACCCATCAAAATCAAGCCGGAGTAAACCCTGTGTTCCTACTGTAAGTTGTCACTAACCATATGCTGCGATTGATTCCAAGTTACCAAGATCTGAAAGGTCAGTCTCTTCAGTATTTGTTGCAGAGACATAATCCTGTTCAGGTGATGCATGGGAGTTATGCCAGTAAATACCATTCCCACAGTTAGGATATCATCAGTGGCACTATCAGATAGGTAAGGCCTGCTTATCAATCCTGGAAAAGATTTTCAATAAACGTCCAGGAAAGGTTCCCACTGCTTTACGGATTCATGTTTGTTTAGGTGGATTTATGGTTATTTTTATGTGCGTGTGTGAGATTTCAGTTGAGATAAAATTTGTGCTATGATCTTGTGGTATGTGTAGCACTGCTTTTTTTAATGAAAAAGAAGACCCACAGTTCTTACTCACCTGAGGATTCCCTTTCATTGGTGCTTGTGTGTAGACAGAGAAACTCCACATGTTGGAAGCAAAAAGGCGTTACTTCTGTAAAATCAAAGTTCAAAACTTTGCTGCCCAGTCTTTTAGGTGTGAAAGCAGAAACTTCCGTAAAGTAGTTTAATCAAGGTGAATAAAAGCTGTCTTTGAAAGCATCACCCTGGCTAATTCTTCAGCCTAGCTGTCTGTGGATGAGTTACTATTAAAAAAAAATTATTTATCAACTATATTGCACAGTAGTATTTGGGAAAACAACCATTTTCCAGACCACTCTTGGGAAAAAGAAGCGAAGTTTGTGGGTGAAAATACCAGCAAGCCTTTGTTTTAGCAAGCAACGTGAATCATCATGCTTACAGTATCCCTTTTCTTTTTAACTCAAGCTGAATCATATGTAATTGACTGTCTGCAGTCTATAGAAAGTGTTTTCATGTCTGTGTAACATTTTACTGAATATATTCGGGAGAAGTTTTAAAACTTAATGACTTCAATGAAAACATTAGAAGACTTGAGAAATAATCAGAAATATAAAAGCAGAGCTGAAAAGAACCAGGTTGGTAAGATGTTTTAAAAGTGTTTTTTCTAGGAAGTTAGTACCTGTAAAATGCTGTCAGTGTAAGTGCAGCAATGTTTTATTGCAGTCTGTAAGAAAGGGGAAGTGTGGTACTGGGAGAATGAATCCAGTGCATACCTTCAGTACCATTTCAGATATGACCGCTGATTCTTTTTGTTTTCGTGTGCTAAAGGTAGGTCTTTGAGAAGTACTCATTTCAGCTGTAATGCAAGATTTTACAGCTGGGATGCCTATTTTTCAGCCAAGTCTGTCTCTAGCCTAGTCTTCTGGCTGAAAGAAATGCTACTGCATGGTCTTCTATCCAAGAGATCCAGGCACATTGCAGGGTTTCAAAATGATACAATAAGCAAAGTGAATATTCCAATACTTAATTTCAGCAGTTTTGAAACCTATGAGGGTTTCATGCCAATGGCATAAATCATTTGCTGATATAAATTGATAAAACTCCATTAAAACTGAATGATTCATGGACATACCAGAAATTAATTCAATCCAATGTAAATTCTTCTTGTGCTAAAAAAAAAAATCTAAATTTTAACTTCCAAGTTCTAATGACCTCTGAGAGAATTGCAGCTGGCGTTTACTGTATTTCTGAAAAATTACTCTTCCCAAACATATACAAGTGCTGATGTGTTTTGCTTAGGCTAACATTTCATCAGCTGTCAAAGTGACCAGAGTTCCTGTAGGAAATTTTAGTAGTAAGTGAACCAGGCTGTGGCTTCTGATACTGTCCCAGCCTTTGTTACACTTAACTCCTGAATGCTTGCCATTGGTTTGCAGATGTAAAATCACGACTCGGTTGTTAACTTCATGTTGGCATGTGGCAGTGGTTATTATATCCAAAACCCACTGAAATAATGTGAAGGACCTGTTAAACTGGCAGAGCAAGGAAATATATATTGCATCAAAATTTAACTGCAAGATGAGAACCAGCACTGCCAAATCTCAGTGACGTGAGGGCACAACGGCTTGGATGCTGTTGAAATTTTTTGAAACAAAAGCTAAGACAAAGGGAATGGAATAAGGAAAAAAGTTTTTGCAATCAGAAGATTTTGAATTTATCAAAATCAGAAAAAAGGATTTGTAATCTTCAGTATGAAAGATAATGTGTGACGTTCATTTTATTATTTGATTAAATCTTAGTTCTGAAACGTTAGGTAGTGCTAACAAAAACAGTGGTATGTTTGCAGTGGTTTCATTCAAGCTGAATATTTTCAAATTGCTCAAAAAGTGCATGGGGGTTTGGCTTGTAATAGTTTGAGATTTCCAACTTTCTGTACACATGAAAAGTGGAAAACCCAATATTTCTGAAATGGTCAGAGATAAGAAAATTTCTCTTCCTACTCTAATGTGGTAGATGAAAGCCAGGATTCATCTGTGTGGGATCTCTCCATCACATACTGTTTATTATAGTAGGGGAGGCAATGAAGTTGAGCTCTCAACCTTTCCAGGAATGAACCAAGGGATGCTTTTAAACATGTTGTCTGCCTGGGGTCAGATCTATTCCTACTGGATAGAAACAAGTAAAAGTGCGCGTTGGAAATGAGAGGAGGCAAATATGGAAGGAGTAAGACACGGAAGCATTGGATCTCTGGCAACAAAGCCTGTAGCGTATTTAGTATCTGAAATTTTGCTACACAAACAAGTAATGAGTGAG
This sequence comes from Callaeas wilsoni, assembly GCA_013398955.1. Classification (NCBI taxonomy): domain Eukaryota; kingdom Metazoa; phylum Chordata; class Aves; order Passeriformes; family Callaeidae; genus Callaeas; species Callaeas wilsoni. The sequence continues at coordinate 196,929 of VWPU01009150.1, forward strand.
AAACAGCATTATGTTGATTTAGAATATAGGAAAATCAGGCTGGAGGCTCGAATTTAATTTGTAGCTGAACTGTTGAATTATATGAGAGTTGGATGATTTATTGGGATTTCGATTTCAGTTCAGTTCCTTCTCTTGCCATTAGCTGTGTATATTTAGATTGTTACTGAGGAAGAATTATTTCTTAATACGTGTTTTCCTGCAGATTGACAAGTACAAGGAGTCTTGAGCTCAGTGTAGGATTTCTGGGGACCCTGGAGGTCCATGGAAAGCAAGATGAACAGCTACAAGATTTCCATTTCTGTCGAGTTTGGTTTTTTCTGCAGTTTCACCTTTCCTTCCTAAATATTTCAGCCCATCTCTTCCTGAAACCGGTGGTAATCTTACTTTGCCTGGAAGCTCCTAAGTGAAGGGCATTCAGCTTCTCCTGTATCTGATGAAATTGAGAGGTTAAAAAAATCTATACCAAAGTAAAATATAAGTGTAATACTTATATGCATTTATATTTATAGAGAGAGTGACTCTTTTTGAACACTTTTACAGCCAAAACCGATGGGAGCTGGAACTTGAAATACAGCTTGGAAATTGCTCTCACCAACAAGAAAGGCTTTTGAGTTCTCTGGAGAAAATTGGTTTTCATTGGATTGAGTTATGAGCATTCCGTATTGAGAACGCTCTGGGTTTTGCAGGAGCTTTTCAAATGGGCTCATAAATTGTGCAGACAAGGATGGCTGGTGCAAAGAGCTCCTTAAAGGAACTCTTGACTCAGAAAAAAGTTTCATTGCTCCAGCAGCTCTGGTCCTGAGGTACAAGTCAATGAATGGAGAGCATTAATGTACTTGTGGTCAAGCTTTAAGCTGACAGCAACCAGCTAACTCACTCTGAAAAGTGAATTTTCCCCTCTGTTGGAGTATATTGAGTAGAAAATGTTAACAAATGATTTTTTCAGCTCAATTTGCTGCTTTAGTCCAGCTTAATCCTTAAAACAACCATGAGATGATGTAGGTACATGGACACTGCCCTTGGAATCTCTGGTTTCCATCTCTGTGTGAGCACTTGAGGTTTTTCTGCCTCTGGTCTCTTTTCCCCGAGGTCAGGAGTGTGTTGTAGGAGCCCAAAGGGAAGCTTTGGCCTGTGTCGGAGGGATGGCTGCCTCAGGGAGCAGGAGCCTGGGTTCTGACCCTGCCATCCCTAGGGAGCGGGCAAAAAAACTCCTCTCAGCTCTCTTACGGACTTGAAGCTTCCTTTCTAGTGCTCTGTCCCTACCAGCTTTCCTTGGCAAACACAGGGCTTGTCTTTCAAAGGGAAAACATGGAACTCGTCAGCAGTGGAATGAGGAGAGATTTGAAGTACACACAAGGACAGGCCAGAAACTGCTAATCCCGAGGGTGTAGGGGAAAAACCCAACCACCTCAGCTTCCTCTCCACAGATAAATATCAATCAGAGCTTTTCCTAGACTGAACCCCTTTTTTTTCCCCTTGCATTCCACCACAGAAACCAATCTCTAATTATTTTATAAGTGACAAGATAAATTCATACCAACAGCTGTCGGTTCTTTCCTGAACTACAGACAGGGCAAATTTCTTTTTTCTCTGGGTCAGCTGTTTTGTCACTGCTTCAGCTTTAAATGTGATATAAACACACCCCAGGATACAGTGAACATAACCAGGCTAGAATCAATTTATGTCTGTACATACTGCTTTTACTTCTTTGCACTTTGATTTAAAAGCGTTAAGTGAAATCCTCATCTTATTACAGTCCCGGGTTAAAATTCTTTAATGACATGAAGGGAAGTCATTGTTACCTGCCATATTAGCAATGTAAGTCGAGATTATTCATGAGCCAGTAATGAAACAACATAAATTACCCTCTCATTAAATCATAGTAAGAAGTTACTATTTGGTGTAAATAATTGAGCCGTGTTGATTATTAGCTACCGTGGTTTCTTGTCGTAAAAAGGAAAAGCAATCCTGTGGTACAAGTAGAAAAGAAAAAATTCTAAGCAGAAGAGTGATGTTTTGATTCTGTTTTCCCTGGATTTCAGGGGATCCAGATAGAAAGACCTTTCTTTTTTTTTTTTTTACAAGTCAGTATTCTGTTTTTCTAGAAGGTTCACAGGAACAACAAACTTTTACAAATACCACCTTGAATTTGACAAATCTTTCATGATTGTCATTATTATCTGCCAATTTCTTTAGTAGTCAAATACACCCACCTTCAGCACCTTCTGTTCTACATAAACTTGCTCTGTCTGATGAAGGCAGAATGCCTTCAATCAAAAGAGATCTTCAGATTTTTTCAAAGGCAAAATGCAGCTCTAAGAAAAGAGAAATGAGTATATTCTGATTATTCACTCCTAAGTAATTTTCTGCTTAAATTAATAAGTGGAGAAATATAGCATAAACAATATAAAGCATTTGTTTAAGTATTGAGAGAAAAGAGCCAGTCAAGTGTCTGCTAGAAAACAGAGAGGCTGTCTGCTAAATAAAAGTGACTGGGGTACCAGAGTGCTTTGAATTATAAAAACCATTAATAAATAGCAAAGTTCATTGTCTGCATCAACTGAAGTGTGGATGTGGACCTGTGGGGTGGAGATTACACCTAAGTCCCATTTTTTAGGCCAAGATGCCTCACTTTCCTATTTCACTAAACAATACTGCTTTGTTTACTTAGTGTGATTTGGTTATTTGGTAGTAACTTGAATAAATACAAGTCCTCGTTCACTTCAAGGGCAGCAAGGAATGGTGCAACAATTAATGCCCAGCTTGCAGTCAGGTTTGTTTTTGTAATTTCAGTATCAACTGTCTAACTCTAGTATTCTTTCAAATGCTCCAAAAATCTAATTTAAAGACCACTGGAATTTGCAGATGCTTTTTAGCCCTTTTTGCCTTAGATTCCTCACAAATAGTTCAGTACCAGTCTCTTTGAAGGGTTGGGTTGTTTCTCTTTGCACTTCTCCATCTCAGGGATATTCTTGTTCTTCTTTAGAATGACCGAATATTCTTTACTGCAATGTGTTTATCACAAACATGAATCTGCTGCCTTCAACTCAGAAACATTTGGTGAGTCAAGTGCAAACAGAGAAAGATGTACTATTAGAAAAATATCGCTGCCTGTTTGAGGTGTGAAAATTACCAAGGAAGTGTCGTGTTTTGCCTGCTGAACTCTCTTTGGAGTGAAATAGCAAAAAAACCACAGGCCATGAATCAGGGTTGCATTTTTCCACAGGTACCAGCTTAACAAGATGATGATGCTGATGCTATGAACAACTGAGAGTGCAGGGGATCTCCTTTTCAATAAATGTGAGTTCCTGGCCAGCCATGGTCTCTCACAAAGCAAACTGTTTCGTGCCTGTTACTTACACAGATGTTGGAGAACCACAGGATCCTCAGTCTACCTTGTTGTCCTGTAGCTACATTTTACTCTTGCTCTGCAGCCCGTTGCTGCAGTTCCTTGTGAGACTGATTCATTTCTCCTGGCCAGTTTGTAACTCCCCGTGCCCAAGGATTGGCAGGTGAACAAATGAGCTTTCTGAACAAGGCTGCTTCATAAGGAGTTTCCTGGCTTCCCCCTTTGTCATCTCAAGAGTCTGTCATTAAGGTATTTCACTTGTTTAGGAACCATTTCTCAGCACAGTGCTTATAATAATGAGCTCTTTGTGCTCTCTTTTACACTAGCATAGCCAAAAAAACACCCTAGGGAAAAAAAAAGATTAATTGTGTTTTTAAAAAGCGGTTGAGAAGGAAGATGTTGATAGTGAACCAAAACCCACACCTGAGGCTTTTGGGCCAGGTGGCTGTTGTGCTCCTTCAGAACTCCCTTCCCTGCAGAGATGGGCAGAGGATGAGGTGTGACAGAGGGAAAAGGAACCAAACTGCCCCTTCCTCTGTTCCAAGAACAGTGCTGCTGAACCAAATTGGCTGAGACAGAAACCGGAGTGGAAAACGGTTGAGAGAAGAGCTGCAGGGCTGGAACCCCAGGTGCACGTGGGTGCCCTGCAGAGCCTTCTGAGCAGGAGAGCTCCTGCCAAAGGCCCGAATCCAGAGAAGGAGAAGCAGTGACCTTTACTGCATAACGCTTCAGGTGTGCTGTACTCAGCCACACAGCATGGGAATTAGCAGACACTTGCAAATTTATTTATGAACTGCAGAGCAAACAAATTAGGTTTGTCCGTCAGCTTCCTTCTATAATCCGAAACAAATCTGTGGATAGCTTTTTTCGCCTTTTATTTTATTTTCCTCTGGAAAAGGTTTTTACTCTGTTTTCTTTCTGATTCTGTTATTCCTATGTCATCTTTAACATCAGGGGGTTTTGTGGATTTAACCATGAAAGGAAATGACACACCTCAGTTTTCTGTATAGCCTTGGTTGTTTATTTGGCCTTCTGTAAATTCAGCAGTCAGTCTATGCCGCTTATGCCAGAATCATATAGGATGCTTGCTGCTATAGCTGTTGTACTCTTTTTTTCACTCTAGCCCCCTTTTTAAGGCTTAAAATCATTCTCAATAGAAGTAGCTCTGCTTATCGAATTAATTTTTGGGTTTGTAGCGCAGTATTCTGTGTGGTAAGAAAGAGGAACTTTGGTCAGATTACTTCCATCTAAACAACTACTTTATTGATGGTTGTTCTTGTTCTTCTGTTACAGTTGAGACTAGCTGTCCTGTATCTCAGTGGAAGTAATCCCTTCTAAAGTAGAACAACAGACTTCACAAATTAGCTTTAGAGTCCTCTACACATTTCTGGGATCAGCAAACACTTGTACAAACAAAACAGAAGAAATTCCTTGCTATATTTTCTCTACTTTTTATGTCCTTTGGGCATCTACCTAGCATTTCAGTGCGTACCTAAAATAAAAACACCGAAATGCACGAGATTCTATCCCACAACAACTTTTGCTCATTGCACAGGAAGAACCAAACTTCAGGCTTTACTGTTGTGCTTCTGGTACTGATATGAATATATGAAAGGGGTTCCAAGGGTTAGGGGTCATTCTGTGACCTGGGATGCTCAGCTGGCTGTGGAGCAGATGTTCACCCAGACCTTCAGGCTTAACTATCTCATCGTCTCATGACGATGTAAAAACCCTCCTCTCCTTCCTAGGATATTCTGATTTCAAAAAATAACTGTACAAGTCAACTCACATGGTAGCTGTTATTAACTTCAAACCCTCTTCTTTCTTCATTAGCTGGGCTGTTTTAATTCATACCTCTATCCTGCCACTTCATTTATTAAGTTTTCCATCATCTGAACCCCACCATCTGGGAATTCCGTTCCCCAGCAAACTTCACAGCCATCCTGCAAGCAGTCCAGGCCTGACAGTGATCTCTCAAAAGGCATCATTCATATTTCTTAGTTATATATTCACTACTCTGAAAGGTGCCACCCTATACGTGAGGAAACTTCCAAACGATGACAGTTACATTCTTCCTTTTAACCACAGGGGCTCACCTGAATCTACCGCCTTAGCCTGCATTAGTACAGGTGTTGAGTGCGAGTAGAAAATGGAAGGTTTAGATGGAGTTAGAGGTTTTGACAGCAGAAGCCTCTTGGATATTCTAAACGGATGTCTTGCTTAATTTACCATGGATTTTGTCCGGTGGTTCCTGCCATAAATACCACTTTCTGTGGGGTGAGGAAGCTGGCAGTCATCCACTGCTGGATTTTAAATGCTTATGGTATCACTTTAAATCTAGCACTTAAATTCCATTTTTTCTTATTTCTCTTTTTTGTATATAGGAGAAATAAGTCCATTTCTTCAGGTGCAGATAAAGGCAGGAAGCAGGTGTTCTAAAAGTAGAAAAGCATTAGATGTGGCTTCGCATTTTAATACCAGCTGCATAACAGCAGGGAGTTACGCTGCAGGGTGATAGGCATCTGTGAAAACCAAGGGTGCTTCACGGAAAAACTATGTGAATATCTGTCTTCTTGTATGAAATGAAATTGAGTTTCAGTTTCTCTATCCTGTAAGGTGGTATTGCACTGGGTTTGACATCTTTTTTCTTGTTGCTAACAGCGTAAAATGTTTAATTAATATGGTTAATGATAATTAAAATATTATTAATTAATCATATCATTTCTATCCAGGACATTGCATATTAATATAATAGAATGAACTAAATTCAGGAGGAAGTTGTGAAGTTGTAGTGAATTTTCTTGCACCTACATCAAAATGGCTGGACTGACAGCTAGATAGGAATCTTTGCTGCATCCCAACTTGGAGAATTTCTTGGTGTCTTTCCCACAGAACACGGCACACATTGAAACCGTCCCTGTGTATGCCTGGTACTTCCAGATCTTTTGAGGTTTTTGGTACTAACGCTAATCTATACTACCTTGAGGCAAATGTGCAAAGCAGGACTTTGAAATGTAGATATTAGGAACAGTTTAGTTAACTAAAAATTGCTCATGGGAGCAATTGAGTAGATTGGGGAATTCATCCATTAATAGTAAAAAAACTTCGAAGGAACAGAAAATGAGAACCACCCTGACTTTTTGTAACCCGTGACAAATATAATAATTGCTTCAGCAAAATGTTACTTTGAATGTGCCTCCAAATGAACAGAAATAGTTCTATATAAAACATTAAACTGGAAGAGTAGGCACACACTTTTGGTAAGTGTGCATTGCCCAGCATGAGTTAATTCACCCAGAGCGATTCCTGGGGAGGCTGTTCCTGAGCATTTGCAGATGGGGCAGGACCTTCAGGGACTCATTCCCAGGTCCCTGGCTTCTGATGCAAAATACTGATGCCTGATCTGACACATATTTAAATCAAGGAGCTTTCCATATGAAGCATATCAAATCCCACCTGATTTATATTAAATGCTTATTTGGCATGCTTTCTCAATTTACCCAAAACCCATTTCTGAGTGATGGCCAGACAGGAAAGCAGGTTCTGTAGAACACTGATTAAAGATGAGGGCATCATGCAGAGGCTCTGCATCAGGCAAATGCATTCAGGCAGAATTCTGAATAAATCAGTATGAGGGACATTGGGAAAGGAAAGTTTCATGTACAGAGCTCCTGTATCAGCTGCTTGACATCCTTAATCTGCACAGACCCTTATTCATGGTTAGGGCAAAATAATCTGAGGTTTAATATACCATTGCTGCTAACACATGACATTAAAACATAGGTATGGTCTGGTGGAGTCAAAGACTGTGCTGCTTGTCCCTCTGCGTCCTCAGTACTGCAGGGTTTGTGTATAAAAGAAGTGAGGGATTGCGCTGATACTGAACTCTGTGATGTGGTAGCAAGGTTATTAGGGATGGAAGCCATCAGAGGCTGCCAGGCTGGGACAAGAAACGAGGCATGAGGCTTTCCTAGAGTCTTTGTTTCTCCTCTATTATAGTTGCGGGACATAGATCATAAACACTTTAGGAGCTGGCAATCTAAATTTCAGAGCTGTGCAAAACCAGAGTTTCTTTCCGTGGAAGTTTTAGAAATTTTAAAGTCTGGTCACACTGAGGAGTAGGAGAAAATGCTAGCGTTTCAGAATTCTTTATGAAGAAAAAATGTTTGGTATTTTAAAAACAAAATCACTTCATTTTGGTGGTGACATGTTTTAACTATTGTTCTGCTTTCTCCTGAAACAAAAGAAGATAAAAACCATGCATTCTCACAGTTTTGACTTGAATCGATTGGCATATTCAGATAAAACTTGCTTCCAGCTCTCTCTTTCCAACAAGCAGCATGAATTGACATTTCCTTTTCAGATGGTTTCACCCTCCTCGATGACGTTACGCATATCCAAGCATGAACGAGCTTTTATATATCACAACACTTTCCTGTCATGGGCTCGGGGCCCAGGTTTCCTAGGGGGAGATGAGAGTCAGTTTTCCGTGGTGAAGACCTGGCAAGTTTGCAAAGCTGAGTTTTTCAGAGGGATCAGAACCTCATCCCCAGAGGGAGCTTGGTCATCCCACAGGGTGTCAGACCAAAGAGCCATGGAAAGGCTGCAGTGACCTTGGACCACATGTGTGGAAGTGTGACATCTGTGTCTGCGTTTCTTGATGGGATTCCAGGCCACTTCTGGCCCATCTTGGTGTGAATTCCAGCCCAAGGCACCCAGCAGCAGAGGGGCTGATTTGGCTCCCAGCCTTTCCTTTCTCTGATTCTTGCACAGAGCAATGCGTATCTTTGGCTCTGGTCTCTGTTCCCCTTAGACGAGGCAGCGGCCAGCTGGAAGCCCAAGGAGGAGCTATAATAGAACTGAACTAGCAGGATTTTATGTTGTTATTAAACAGCTGTCCAAATACCATGTCAGAGTTGCTTAGAAGAATTCTTTCTCTCAGGTTATAATGTACATTTCTCCAGCAGGATGATAATCTCACATCTTTATTTAAGGCCAGATTTATTTTGAAATAGTTTAATTCTTTCTACTTGAAAAGGATTTGCATGGCTGTAAATGGCAAGTGAATTGGGGTCATTGTGTGACCTGTCATGCTTTGTTTGGTAAATATTAGCACAAAAGTTCTAAGTCCTGTAAAAAGTGCACTTCATACCACTGCAAAATGTTCATTGTCCTTTACAATGGGTTTTTTTGAGAAATGTTTTCTCAAGCATTTGTACGATTCCAGTTTTGTATTGGTGTGTTAGAAAAGTTCATGGGTTTGCATTTGATCGAATTATTGATTAAAAATTGCCTATCTGTTTTCCCTCTTGGAAGACACAAAAAACCCCCCCAATAGGTCAGACTCTAGTTGCAGCTTGTGTATATTAAGTATAACATGTCTACTTTACCTTTTCAACTCCTTTCTAAAAAAATACTGAGGAAAAATAGGGAGTTATGCCAAAAATAGACAAGCAGAAAATTCATGCCGGGACAGGTGGATTAATTGGAAATGGTCAGCTGGGCTAAAAAAACCCTAGACAAATTAATTGTATTTAGAGGTTCGCATATGTAGTTGTCTTTAAACAGAGAAGTTAAAAGCAGGAATGTGAAATTCCAAACGGTGAAGAGTAATGCCAAAACTTTACCCACCAGTGACACATAGCTCTGCATCAATGACTCCTCCTTAGTTTGAATTTCCACCCTTCCCTGATTAGTTGTCATTGCCACTGTCAGAGAAAATCAAAGAGAGAATTGCAGTCTGGCGGGGAGGCATTTTGATTTTTTGCTTTTAGTGCAACATAGAATAAGTCTCTTTTCTGACTATAATAATTTATTTTCATTCCAAGAAAGGAGGGGTCACAAAACAGAGAAAAGGCCAAAAACACCACAGATGGACACAGGAACCCAAGGGTAGCTGGGGTTACAAATACACATGTACTCTCAGAGATATTCTTAACAGGAGCTGGCTAAGTTGGTTACCCTCCAAAAGTTGCACCCAGGATGATATCTATGGGCATCAGAGCTGGTTTGCTCTTCTCAGTTTGCTGAATATTGCCAGATAGGTTTCACCTTGGTAACTGCTTGGAAAGCAAACAGATAAATACCCCCCATTAGGAATGGGCAGGCTGGCACAAACGTTTAGTGTTGTGACGTGTGGAAGCCACTAAAATTAGCTGCACAGCTTGGGGAAAGTAGATTTCTAGAGCAAAATCTTTTTTAAACTGAAAGGAAAATCTAATGTGTATTTTTAGCAGGAAGAGAAGCACTTTTTGCAAGGTCTGCTCTTCCCCACTTTGCTATTCTGTGTGTGTTTTTGTCAAGTTTTTATACTTTGGTGCTTGCCAGGAGTAGAAACATTATCTAGAGTCTCTGCTAGTATAAATAATGGAGTTCTATGAACTGCTGCCTTTTACACCCACAGAGAATCTGGTCCACTTTTCGAAGATACATATGGGCACATTCAAGTGACTAATCTTTAAAGAATGTTCTATACAACCGTTGCCCACCCTTTCACTGCTGGGCTGCCCATTTGCACTTCTAAGCCTGGTTTTCAGTTTATTTTGGAATAATAAATAAACTGAATGTGCAAATCCGTTCTCTACTCCTGCCCTATTCCAGCTGCAAAGATTTTGCTTACCCCTTTTTGAGCTATGATTTGATTGTTGGGATTTTTTTCTTAAATGCATCCTTTTTGCTATCCGGTTCCCAGCTGCGAATTCCCAACATTATATTCAGCATTTTCACCATGTGTTTAAAATAAAGAGCCATCCTTTCCCATCCCTTTGGAGAACAGATCACTCCCAACTCCACCAATAAGACTGTGGGGAAAGACTTGCTAAATATCACCAGGCACAGAGGGGAAAAGGCAGCACTCACGAAGATTCTCCTGTTTCTTCTCTCCAGCAGTGCTTCCTCATTGCAGCTGAGCATGGTAGGGAGTTATTCCCACAGGGCTGTGCTTTCAACAGAGTCAAAATTTACATTCTGCTAGCCCTTCTCCTTCCCACGTGTGCACACAGAACCGAGATTATTTTATCTCTTGAATCTTGCAATGCAGACATTAGCAACTTGTCTGAACAAGTACAAAGAGGACATTTCTTGGCATGCAATGCTTTTCCGTGTTGAAAAAGTGAAAAATTGCTGCATTTACTTACAGCTTCCCTCTCCCTTCAGCATATGGACACTACTCAAAGAGCTAGAGTCAAAAATCCCATTCGGAAGGTACTGAGAAAGCTGAGGGATGGCTGATGTCAGTGGGAGACATGGTTAATGCCTGCCTGGTAAGCGAAGACTCAGGGCTAGGACGGCTAAAAGGCTCCCACCCTCCTAGGTCAGAGCTCCACCAGCTCTGTGGTTTGTACTCCTAAGAGCCATCAGATAGCAGGACTTCAGGAGTCACACATGACAGCAACCCCAGGCACCCAAACCTTCCTCTTGCAGAATCCTCGTCCAGGATGAGGTCCAGATCACAACCTATCTATGGGCCATGAAGCTTCAGCAGCCCCCTTGGTTTACTTACTGCTATTCCCAGGAATTTAGATTATCTGGTCAGTTCCAGATAATCCCATGCTTTGCATGGCAGCTCCTCCCTTAGCAGAAAAGCCCCAGGCTGGCCCCTGGCATATGCAGCCAACTTGTGATGTTCTGCAGAGTCCTGATTTTGCATGCCAAAAGCACAAGATCTTTCCAGCCCACAAGCATTGCAGCAGACACCTCAGGCTTTTAGGCACTGCGTGCTTAATGCTTTTGCAGCCCTTAAGTGAAATAAATTTCATCATTCACCTTTGAAAAGATCTATCCCACTTTTCTTTCAAAATATGTCCACTGGCTGCTGACAAATTCCAGACGTAGCAGCTCTGATCCTGAATCAGAGACTCCCCTGCTGAATTGCTGTCAAGAGCCACCTGCAGCACTTACTGTCTTGACATTCTTGCACTCTTGGCAAACTTTATTTCTTTCCCAACTGCACCTGGGGCGATGAAAAAGAATTCCTTGTGTCCATGCCGAAGTCCATAACTCTGGAGCAGAACCAACCATTCCCCAGGGTTCCAGACTAGTGACACACTGCCTGAACTGCTGTCACAGTTGTGAGCCACAGAGATATTTAATTTAAAATTGGATTGTTGGGAAAGGTTCTCTTGGAAAGGGCCACGCACCTTTTGAAGTCCCTTCCCAGTGTTGGGCAACAGCTGGCCAGGTTTATGAACTGTCTATCAAATTTTTTGTTCCTCAAGTATGGGCTGTGAAGAGCAGAGGTGAGCTGAGATTCTGGGAACACTTTTAAAAGTACAGAGGCTTCAACTACACTTGGGACAATACTGTAGGTGACTCACTGGCAGTGTCTGTGTCAGGCAGATTTTCAGGAGCTTGTCAGAGATATCTATAAGGGGGAACAGGCTTTATTTGCAGCTATAAAGAAATAATGGACTTATCAGCAGGACACCAGTATATTTACTTCACAGTAAGTAATGTCTGGAAAAAGCTAATCTTCACATGCCATAAAGCAGGAAAGAAAGCTATAGCTTATTTACAACACACATTCTTCTGCAGAGCTCAAAGATCTATTATTGAAATAGCATTTCCTAGGTTTTGTAAAATGAGGGCTTAAAAATTATTTCAGCAAGTAAAAATGCTTAAGTCAGTCTTTCTGTAGCAGGAACAATTCTTCCAAGTCTTTGTGGCTATATTAATGTGTCATCTGGACCAAGAATTAGTATCTCATAAAATAGCAATTGACAAGAAAAGGAGGGCAGACGTGGATTGTTTTGAGCAAAAATACCTGTTATACCTCTCCAGCCTCTCTACCATCTCAAATTATGACAGAGCAAATTCAGCCGTGGTGTAAAATCAGGGATTTTCATGAGGCTGAATTGGGATTTGAAGCGAGGAGAGTAGAAGTCATCCGTTACTCTTTCTCAGCTGAAGAAACTGAGAAGTGATGTTTATATCAAAAATATGGCAATCGTTTTCTGGGTTTAAAATGTATTTACATCACAACTGTAATTCCTAAAGCTCTTCATCCAGTCTGATGTTTATCTAGGGAGCAGTATGTTATTCCTCATCTCCTGTTAAACAGGATACACCAATTTGGGTCTATAGCTTAGTAAAGCAGGGAAAATTCACTATGAGTTGAGAATCTGGCCCAAAGTGAGCTGAAGAGATCTAAGGGTGTCCCAGACAGCTGGGATACTGCAGGTGGAATGTGTAGTTAGGTGGAAAGGTGTAACTACATCTTTACAGCCATATATAAAGTTGTCTGAGTCAGTCAGTTCCTCTGGAAGAGTTAACCAGCCACATGTGGTTCTGGTGAGAACACAGATGTTGCCTCTATAATCTGTAATCTATATGTGGGGTGTTTTTCTGAAAGTAACACAGCAGCAAAATGTGGAAAAAATAACATAACATTGCCTTCTGCTTTTCCATAAGTTCTCCAAAGAATATATGTCATTACCAGTTGAAGGTTGTCTGAAGTATGACACCTTGCCTTGGAGTTTCATGTCTTTACAAAGAAACACCGGGACTTTAGTGTCTGGTCACTGTCAAGCCAAAACCCTGCACAGCAGTTGTGTTCCTCATTATTAGGCATGCACTTGACAAAAAGGACGTTACATAAAAGGCTGGCTGGCAGGAATGAGATTTGCTTTCCCTTGAAGGTCTAGAAAAGGGGAAATAAGTGACAGTTCCTCCTTCTCTTCGTCGTGCCTGAGATTATGGTGTGCCTCGATAAGATCTGCTGAAGCTGGATTCTTTTCATCTCTGTGCTTTGGGTGTGTTCTCCCGGCGAGTTCTATCTTGAAAAGGGTAGGGCCCTGCTTTCTAAGTAACGTGGAGAAATATCCGAGGGTATTGCAGAGGAGAGCACAATTCAACGTGTAAAAGAACATTAAGGGAAACCATTAATGCTCCTCGAGTAGTAGCCATGTGTTATTAAAGGTCAGTGGTACGCCGGCCCCTGAGCACTGCAGAGGTCTGGTGCGCTGGAAAGTGTTCAGTCGTCTTTATAGACCTGTTCCTGTAACCTAGGCATTGCAGTGGAAGAAAATTGGATTTGTATCATGAACAACAGAGTGCACAGTGCATTCTGAGTCACCAGAGGGTAGTTTGGTGGCTACGAGGGTACATGTGAACCTTGTGAAATACTTTGTTTGCAAACTTAAAATTCTACCAAGGTACTCAAGTTTTCTGCCAGTGTCATTTACTTCTTTTTTTTTCTCGAAACAATCAGAGAATAAATCACTTTCCTCATTTCCCAAAAGCCCAGCTAAAGCAATACTTTCCAGCGTGCATGGTTAGTAAGAAAATTTGGGTTGTCTGAAAGCAGGACAAGACAGTTTGAAAGCCAAGGAGCAGTCCCAAGAAAATAGCAGCCTTTTGACTCCTGTCAAGGACTCCATCCATCAACAGTGTCAAAACGGGTAAAAATAGCGCATCTTTCCATTAAAGTTCTGCACGGGGGAGGTAAACCAAGGGAACAGGAACCGCGGCAGGAGCCGAGGCAGCTCTGGCCGCTGGAGGGCTCCTGGGTTTTCCTGGCTGCTCGGAGGCCGGGCAGGTCTCTGTGCCTGTGCTGCTGGCTCAGGAGGCTCTCTCAGAGCTGGCGGGGATGCTGACGCTGTCTCCTGCCCTAAGAACAAGTAGCCAGGAAAATGGACTTCAGCTCAGTCGTGTTAACACTTCCTCTACCTGCACTCCAAAATCAGCTTTCCAGTCCTGAAGATTCCTGTTCTCCTTTCTTCAACTCGATTGCCTTTTACTGATCTGGGAATTTAAACACCCGCAGCCGCTCTGCTCCCGCCTTGCTGTGAGGATTGCTCAGCCAGCCTGGGGAAAGGCATCTGGTTTGGGAAGCCTTTGTTGTCCTGTAAACAGTCAGCCCTGAGTGCATTTTTTTATTCTTTACCAACAGAGGTTAGAATAGCTTCCTCGGCTCTATAGTGAATAACTATGTATGAAGGGATTAGCAGAGTGACATTTAAATTCCGTGTTTTGGAAACGGGATATGAAGTTAAATGCTGGGAACAGCGGCTTTTCAAGAACTTTTGGCTGCTCCCCCTTTCCCAGTTAGGGCACTTGACATAAAGAGTCCTTGTGCGGGACACTGCCGGGAGCAGATCTGTGCAGACACAGCAGAAGAGCAGAGCTGTGTGGCAGGAATTCTTGGGGCTGCTTTTCCAGCGCCCCTCACACAATGCCTGGGAAACTCTAGTGGTACTAATGTTTCTTTAAAAGTCCTTTCCTGGCACATCTTTTAAGGAAAAGAGTCAGGAACTGAACTGCAGTCTCTGAGCAGAGACATGGCAGGTATGTGGCTGATGAGATACTAGCTGTATGCATATAATTGAAAAGAAAAGCACACAGAGGATATTATGGCAGCCTCAGAAGAGCTTTAGTGATGGAAACTACTGAATATTGAAATAAGGAGCATTTGCTAAATGTGATTGAGACAGTCTTCTATGGTTACAAATTTGCATTACTTGCCCCTAGAAGCTCTAGCTCAGGGTCAGTTCTGTCACACGGTGTGGAGAATGACGAGAGAAATACATTTACACAGAATTTCACTGTCCAGGTAGGAGATAATTAAATATGAAGTCGAGTATGAAGAACCAGTAAGACAACACTGACTGCTCAGAGAAATATGACACAGATACATTAGAAACTCCATTACCACGGGCTATCTAAATAAACCTGCACAGGTTTCCACTTGCTGCTTTTACTTACTCGTTACAGAATCTGCTAGCTGAGATCTCAGCATTGACTGGATGCTTGTGTATAATTGAGATTTTCACTTGAACTCTACATCTTCCTGTGGATCTCTTGCTCACATTTTGCAAAGGGCTTGTCATGTGGAATTTGTCAGCAGTTTCCCAAAAGGCTGAGGGAAGAATGCGATGTGTTCTGCAATTTATGTCCTTTCTTGACTGTAATCAGGAAGACTATTCTAACAGCATCTTCCTCTGCTGAAGCTGTTCTGTTAGAGGATGACTGTACATGCTCTCTGTAGCCTCTCATCCCTCAGGATGTTATTATTCTTAATGTCATAAATATCAGGATAATGACTCAATGGTCTATAAGGTTTTCTTAAATGTTCTAAAGCACAGTGTGGTCAGAAGCTGCTTTGAACTTACCAGTTCACTGATTTTTAAAAATATACCAAAGCTGACATCGACTCTTAAATGCATCATAGATCTCCTTGATTCTGCAAGGAGATGATCTTAGGGCAAATGTATAGAAGGACCCGTGCACCTGAGATCGGTCTGATTTTGGACACCAAATTCTAAAACACACTAAAATACTTTTGCATTTCTGCTACAGCGCTCTAAGGAAACCTGAATCTTGAACTGGTATTTTGTACATAAATATTCACCTTGAAAACAGGTCTGTAAAAGGCTCCCTCTTTACAGCAAACTCTTTGTGCGTCGTTTCCGTGTGAGTCCTCGGCCTTGTTGCAATATGTAATAAAGGGTTTAGCGTTAAGTTCAAGCGATCTTTCCAGGATCTGAAAGAATCCAAATCGAATTTGGAATGAAAGAGTGTGTTCAAAAGGACCATGGAAAACAGGTACTTCCAGCTCCTTTTAAAGAGACACTCTGCAGTGGGGACTGGTAAAGGTTTCTCCTTGAAAACGTAGTCCAACAACGAAGGAACAGGCTGAGATAAAGTGACTCAGACAATTAAGTATATGTGGTATTTCAGTGAAAGGGAACAACCCCTGCATAAAAAACGGTAAATGTAAAAGGATTTGCATCCTAAAGACATTTTGATGTGGGGATGTGTGTTTAGCGAGGGCTGCAGCAGGAATAGCAGAGTTTGGGCAAAGAGTGGTTAAAACTAAGTGTTCCCACAAGCTGATTCTGTAACTCTGAGAAATCGCTTACCTCTTCTTGGGTTTTTTCTCTTGTCAGTCATCTGTGCCTGGGGAAAAGGAAAAAGCATTGTAAGCCTTCATTCTTAAATATTAGTCAAGCACTTTCTCCTCCCTGAACTGTTGATGCTGTAATTATAATAAAAGAAGAATATTGGAGGACTTTCCCTTTCTCAGTGCTAACTAACAGGTTTTGGGTTGGGCCCGAGACTTCCACGGTGGAAAGCTTGACTGCGAAGCAGCTCAGAACTGAGGTGCAGAGCTGAGTGCCGAGACCATTCAGAAGAGATTAATGTTGTGTTATTAATGCTGCCCAGGCTAGAAAGTGATGGGAACGGCTCGGGGTGACTCAGCAGTGGGTGATGCCTTGGATTTCCAGGAGTGGTGTCACCTGTTCAGCTTGCAGCCACTACATCTCACTAAGAATTTTTTTGGTTTCCATCAACACCCCCAAATGTTGAAACTCCACGTTTTATTGCTGATGGATGTAGTGATGTTTAATGTGAACTCTGTGACTTTACCCTTTTGGCAGAAGAACCACTTTAACTATCGAGGAGGTGTCAGTAGAAAATTGTGAGGCGTTTATTTGAGCCTCTACCATAAGAGTGTTTCCTGAGCTGCAGCTCAGGGTTTACACTGGTGAGAGGGAAATGGAGCTCACCTGCTGGAAATAAATTAATGGAATGTCTATGAAACAGGAGAATTCCTACTGTTGTACTTTTCCCATTCCAGTCCTCCTCTTGCTGTGGGTCATTTATTATTGCTGCCATGCTTTATTGAAGAGGGTATTTCACAGAGGGAAATGTTTAATGAAATAAAAAAACTCACGTAGGAGAGTGCAGTGTTGCAATATTTATACTGAATATGAAGTGAATGGACTATAATAAGTATAAATAATAAAAAAAAAATATATAATTCCTGAGAGAAATGCTCTAAACAGTAAAATGTTAAACATGTAGCTCTGCGGTATAAAGGAATGTACCATGAAATCAGAGAATCACAGGGCTGGAAGCAACTTCAAGAAATCATTTAGTCCATTCCCTTTCCCCTGCAAGACTGTACCAAATGTATTTGTCATTCCTGACACAGCTGCCGGGCTTTTTCTTAATTTTCCAGTGGTGACGTTCCAAACCCTCCTGAACCCATCTTGCTGTTGCAGGGCTTTTCATAATATGAAGATTTTCATAAATCTTCCTTGATCCAATTCAGTCCTTTTTTCCTTGTCTTATCCAACATATACATGAAGAAAGAGAATCACTCTCTTCTGTTAGGTGGGCAGGAATGCACTAACATTTGTATAATCCTAATCCAGCATTTATGATTTCCTTTGGGCCATGTCTTCCAGACCTGTTACAATTTCTGCCGATTTCCTTTGGACTTTATCCAATTGTTCCAAGTTTTTACTGAAACACAGCATCCAAGCCGATCACAATGTTCTGCTGCAGGTTTAATCAGTGTTAACTTGAAAGACTTTTTAATGTATCTCATGAATGAGATAAACTCAAGGATAACTTGTGTTCTCTTTGTGATCCCAGGACTCAGTGCTCTACAAGTAAATTGAATTGAATTGACGTAATTTCTCCCTCACAAATTCACTCTGGCATTTTATTCCTCTCTATCCCTAGGACACGGTCCCTCCTTATCCATTCTGAGATTTGGGGTTCTTTTCCCTAACAAAGTATGCCATTCATTTTTGTTTGGAAGTTCTGTTTGTTCCGCTTTTTGTTTAGTCCTGCATGAAACAGCACTGCTGTTTATTTGCATCAGTTTAGGGGAAAAAGAAAATGCAGACCTCTGTGTGTAACTTGACAAAAATTCTGGGTGGCCTTCCAGAGCTTTTAAATGTAAAACAGAGGATGATAGAATTACGTCTGATGTGATGTAGAGGCTCTTTAAAGAAGAGTTTATTTCTTCTGTGCAGTGGGAATTAAAAATGAGTGGAATCTCTTGTACACATGAGAGCCTCGTGGCCCACAGAACTGGTACATCCGTCCCCAAGAACAGTTTCCCTCCGCTTGCCCATTTTTGAAGGGCGACCTCCACGTCCAAATCGGAGACAGTATGGCTGAGATCTAGCAGCCCTTTTTTAGACTGTTATTAGTGACTTTTTTCTCCTTAGACTACATTGGCTTAAATTATTTTCACTGCTTTTGTTCTGTGGTGCTTATGTTTTGTTTCCTTGTGTTTGGCAGAACTCTACCAGCATCCTGATTGCCTGGAGCGTGACTTTGGCATTGCACTCGTGCTGCTGTTGGCTGATCCAACTTCAGGCTTTAGAGCAATACGGGGTTATTTCCTCCGTGGAAATGATAACACGGAATGTGTGTTATCAGATCTCTAAAATCTGTGTTGTTTGCTGTGTTATGCTCATGAAAAGGTTTGAAGAAGGTACTTTTCAAATACACTGGTTGATTTGTGAGGGTTACAGGCATACATGCATGGCTCCCTGAAATCCTGGAGAGGAGAAACACCAAACCAAGTGGCTTTTCAGAGAGGGGTTGTGTTGCACAGCAATGGGAGCTCAGTTCGGCAAGTATAAAACCTAGTTGTACGACCTCTGTGATCACACAGAAACTGTCACTTGTTTGTGTGCTGGTTCCTCTTGCCAGGTAGGCAGTTCCTCCTCAGTTCCCAGTGACAGAACATTCTGTTCTCTCTGTTCCAGCAGCACAGTACCCACATGCTCATCTGCATTCCTAGATACTCATTATCATTTACAAAACAAGAAAGGTTTCTCTTCTGCACGGATAGTTTTCATCAATACAAACAAAAAAGAGGTAGAGCTGTCAAAATTCATCCTTTTGGCAGCTTCCCACACTTATGCCAAAGGAAAAAGTAAGGATTGAAAATGCACGAAGGTGATGATAATAATAATAATGAGAAAGCAGAACTTTCTGAACTGTTTATCATTCTAATGAGGAACCAAAAACAAGATAAGTAAGTTGATATATTCTGAAGAACTTCTTGGTGACTTCAAGCAAAAAAAGGCAAATGTAAAGAGTTGTCACAAAAACCTAATGATGACAGGTACAATCAATCTGTACTAGCAAACAATTTGAGAAAATCTAGGGGTATTTTTCCTACATATGCAGAGTCTTCAGAAACCATTATCATCTTTTCTTTACCCTTAATCCAAGCTGCTGCCTCGGGCCAGTTATTTGAGCTCTCCATAGCTAGCTAGCCTGGCTAGAGGTGGTAACACAGGAGCAAAACCTTGGCTGTTCTGTGGCCTTCTCAATCTGACCACGGATGGAGTCAGCCCCGGGAAGCCAGGTGCTGTTCACAGTGGAAATTGCAGCCACTGCCACAGCTTACTCTGTTCCTCCTCTCACCTGCTTGCAGTGACCTGTACTTTTACAGCCAGAGACTTTCCCACTGAGGTTTGCGTATCCAAAAAGCACATACATACTCCCCATGGTGTGGGTTTACTGCAGTTACCATTATTAAAATCCTTTGTGTGTATTCGTGTTGTGCTGGCACAGCACAGCATGATGAATGCAGCCACAGCTTGCTCCCTGCCCTGCTAATTTCCTGGGGAGGTCAGGAGTCAGGCTTCCCCAGGAGAGACTTTGAGCTGAGAGGTTTTGCTCACAAAAGCTGACCAGCAATTTCCTGGGGATGAGAAGAGAGGTCACTACAGAACTTCCATTCTTTTACTGAGTAAGTTTGAACAGTCAGTTCAGATGAGCAGAGGCAACAGGTAAACATTCAGAAAATAGTTTTATTCACAGAAGTGGTCGTTCCATAGCAGATTTTTGACTTACAAGCAGTGACAGCATTTCCTTGCATGTGGAGACGAGTGGAAGCTGTGTCCCTCTTTATCCTCTAGCTCCTTGGCATCTCTGACCCCTTGCTAAGCCTGTCCTCTTGTAACCTGGACACTCAAACTGGGCAGCACAGATTAGATATGGTGCCAGCTAGAATATGTGTCTGTGTCTGCATCCTGCCTTCCTGGGGATCTGCAGAGGTGTACTGGAATAGAACAGAGCCTGGAAGACCCTTTGTACAGAAGAGCAGAGTACCTAACCAGTGTTTTTCCCCCTAAGGGAATCTTCCCTTCCTTCCAAAGAACCTGCAGCATCTGAAGGGCTGCCTCTATTCAGTCCAGAGATTGCTGTGCCCCAAGGATGAGTCAGGTAATCTCTTTATATAATCCGTAAATTATTCGGTCGTGTTCTGCCAAACCCCATCTGGTAGAAGGTTGGACTTTTCTATCTTCATATTTTATAAAGAAATCTGCCTAAGTTGCCAAAGATACTTTGCTGCAACATAAATATTTACAATACTATCAAGAATATTCCCTGTTTTCCCCCTCATTTGTCTCAACCCTGCAAACACTCTCTGATTGCACAGTGGGACTGGCCACAGCTATGTACCTTCTTCGCTCCACTCACTCAAGCTTTGCTTTAACTCTGGCTCTTAATGAAAAAGATTCTCCTAGGAAGTATCTTGTCTGTTGTAACTGCTAATCACAAATCCTGCAAAAAAATCCCTAGGCTTGAAAGAGAACTTTTTCTTTTATTATTATTTATTTAGTCTGTTGTTCTACCTAGCACACATACTAATATTTTTCACAGTTGGATAACATAAGAAGTGGAAGCAATTTGACCTGACAGTTCTCAAATGAAACACTCTTCTAACACACGCAATGGCCCCGAGCTCTCCCTCTCCTTGTAAACAGTCCTGTTATCTCCCAGATAATGAGGCCTCACCCAATGGTGCCAGAACTGCACCGTAAGTGGCTTTATAGAGCAGAGTTCTATTCAAAAAAAATCCATCAGGGTAGAAGAACTTGGTACCTTTATAGGCACTCAATCATTTTCTCCCTTAGGGATTGTTTTCTTGATTGGATTTTATAGGTTTTGGCAGCTTGTAAATCTATTGATGCAGTCTTCTGTCTTGCAGAGATGCTAATGAAACCTGGTTCCAATAAACAAACACAATGGCAAGAAAGAGCTTCCAACTCAACTACTCAGGCTGGGTAATTGTGGAAGTGCAGGATGCAAAGTGGGGGTTACGGGGCAGGGGCAGCCACCAGGCCAAGCAGCGTCCTCAGCGACCGTTTGGGATCAAACACTGAGCCACGGCTCATAAAATGGGCCAATGACATAGACTCTGGAATGGGAAATAATGGTAGGGCAGGGAGGTTGTACTCTGCCATCTGGAACTTTGGGAAGCTGGAGCTATGTATATAAAAGATGATTTAATGCAGCCACATACAATGCTGCTCATCCAGCAATGAGAAACATCACTCATTGTAATTTCTACAAAATAGCCTAAATTTTTTGAAAAGTAGTAGGTGGGACTTTGGAACTGATTTTACCTCACAGCTATCACCATATTTTTATTTACATTTAATTTCAATTTGGTTGTACACATACTCTGTGAGGAGGTACATGTGTCCTGCTCCATCTCTGGCAATTCCTAAAACATCTCAGACGCAATAGAATTTAAAATGGTTGTGTCCAATTCTTTTTGCTGGAAGACCGGAGTCTGTAAGCTTGAGTCCTTACTGAAATAAGGACTGGTGCTGAAATAAAATCTACTTTTTACAAGTTTCATACCTAGGAACACAAGATGCAAATTGTTTATGCAGAAACACAGTACATAAATTACAAGCTGGTGAAGATCTATTGTAGAATGATTCAGGACTTCAGTTAAAGATTTTTAATGACTTACTGTTGTACATCAGGCAGTAATCAGTGGGGGGGCGTAGGACCCAGGCATAATTAATTAGCAGATAATCATAAGCCAGGAATATATGCTTAGAATTAACTGAGTAAAAAACAAATGTTCTTTGGTATTTGGTGGTTCAGAGTTTCGTAATGAGATTGTAAATTTGAAATCAATTTTCTGTAAATTATTATCTGAACCAGATGAAATCGCTAAAGAACATGAGTGCTTCCAGTAGTTTTCAGGAAGGAGTTAGATAGCCCATAATAGAAAACGTCTGATTCTATGTGCCATTCCTGCTATCAAAAAGACTGAGTACAACAGCTTCATATAGCAGATCACACATTTTAGTGGTGCTGCTGCTAAAAAAAAAGGAGGAGCACGAGGACTGGGCTTCTCTGACAGCTCTCTGCATCACCCGGCCCCAGCGTGTGCTTTAAGTTGTGCATCCCTAAAACTGGAACAGCACTGTCAATGTTTTTAAGATTCCCCATAAAGGGTAAGTGGATGAACAGGAATGCGCTGCCTCTCCCCAGCGGTCACAGACCTGGCACAGAGCAGCAAAGGCTTGAAAAGCCTGGGAAGGGAACCCAAAAGCTCCACAGCAGCGCAGCCACATGTGGGCAGCCACAACCATTCATTTCTTGCCAGTGGTTTGCCGATTTCCTTCATTCTGATGTGCGCAGACCAGCTTCCCCAGCGGCCTTAGCCGAGGTTTCCCCTTCTGCCTGCCACAGGCTCTTCCAGCCTTAAGAGCCATTCCTTCCTTGGGCGGGCGCTGAGGCCCTGGCACGGGCTGCCTGGGGAACCTGGGGCTGCCCGGGGAACCTGAGGCTGCCCCATCCCTGCAGCGGTTCCAGGACAGGTTGGACGGGCCTTAGAGCAACCCGGGATAGTGGAAGGTGTCCCTGCCTGTGGCAGGGGTGGGACTGGATGAGCTGCTAGGTGCCTTCCAACCCCATAGCATTTTATGATGAACTATTCTAACGTGTATTTTCATGATAAATAAAAAAGCACAACTACTAGCTGGTTTTAGCAGACATACAGACATGTTAGATTTCTCCACAGTGTTTTTACCTGCATTTCTGGTGCAGAAATTCCCAGAACTGGCTCATTCCCAGGTGTCTTTCTCTGTGCCGCTTACCCCACAGGACCACCGATCTGAGGCTACACTGGACTCGGATGGGAGAACATTTGAGACCATTTTCTGGCACTGGAAATGTCTCCTGATAGCACATAGTCTGTCATCTGAAGTTAAAGAAAGTCTTACATAAAAATCCTCCTCTTTTAATGTCGCTGTCCTTTAAAGGTCTCAAAAACCTTTATCATCTCCCTTACAATTTTTTTCCTGCACTGTTTGTCTCGTACTGCTTCATTTTTCTCTCCCTGCCACCATTCAACACACACATGGGAGTTTTTCTTCCTGCTGCCTCACAGTGCATTCTGAGGTGTATAAGATGCTGCTGCTTGCCAGTGGTAATAAAGGAAAAGCTGGTTAATATCAGTAGTACAGGGATGTTTTTAACTAAATGCTGGCTCAGAAAGGAAAGTAAAAACTTCCTAGTGAAATGTCCCTTCTGCAGAAATGCCCAAGCTGGATTATGTCTTAAATGTCTGCCTTTTAATAATAATAATAATTCAACTGCTTGAGTCATGAAGTGGAAAATAGCTAGGGCTGTAAGGAGCATGATTTCATCCGAGTTCCATGATATGAACGACATCTCAGCAAAAAACCATCTTATGTAAAAATATGAGCAAGGGTATACTGAGAAGAGCAGAGAAAATCCTTTGAGAAAGGTTTCATAAATATTCATTATAATAAAGCCAGAAATTTGTTCATTGTTCAGTGCTTCTAGCAATGCCTTTCTCACAATTATTAACTGCTAGTTAAAATAAATGTCTGACTGCCAGACATTCGTGGGCCATAGGTAGGCGTAATCAGCTTATTTTTGTTTGATGATGTATTTAAGAACAAGTGGCAGGGATGATTGAAAGCAAAAAGATACTCTGAAAGAATTTTATTAATATTTTTGGGTTTCAAAATCTTTCAAAAAGTTGCAGAACTCTTAGTCTGAGGAACAGAACCAGAAACATTATTTGCAGCAGATGATCCCAGCAAATGCCGCCTTTTGATAATCTTGTGACATAGTTCTACCTTGGACTATACTGTGCTCATGAATAAATAGTTGGTAAAACAAATTGGGATATATGGATCTGACTTTTTTGTGCTTGAACTTACCCACTGGTCAGAGCAGGACAAACACGGAGCTCGTCAGATTTTCTTACACAAATGTTGCGATTGTAGCAAACTGCTGCAACCTCATGAATTTGGTATTTCAGCCAAAATCCCTTTCCTGTGATTTTGATTCAAACATATTATTTACTCTCTTGAAAATCCCTCAGTGGTGTGGCCCAATTGCTCCAAATCCAAGCAAATCCAGTTTGATACAACAAAGTGAAAAAAACTTAAGGACTTGTGAAAAGTGTGGTTTGCTTTTCTCTTAACCGACTTGCCACTGTGAACATGCCAGAAACATTCCTGTCATTAAGGTCTGGCTCTGTCTCTCAAAGCACACCCCATTTCTGCCAGTGCAAGAATCTAACCGCCTGTGGATTTAGATTTACTGTGTGGTGAGCATGCACTCTGTTAATTAAATGGTATTTCCTTTCAAAGATAAAAATAATTACACTTTTTGCATCTGACATAGCAGCAAGCCCTTCTACTAAAATGGAAATTAGCCACCAGCTTCAATTTTACCCTTGAGTCTTGCCACATATTTTGCTTTTCAGACCTGACAATATGTCTTGTGCTCAAATTACTCTATAAAAAACTGAGACAGTTTCTTTTTGGTGCATCAGAATCAGGAAATGACTACAGAGTGATCACATTGCTGTAGAAATCTGTCTAGGTGCTCCATTTTGGCTGGGACTGCTGTGTGCTGGGGATCAATCCCTGGCCCCCCAGGAGAGGAGAGAAGCCTAGATTCTTGAGGGAAAGAGAATTCCAAATCAGTTGTTCAAATATGAACTAAACCAACGTGTGATGTTTCTGCTGAAGAAACAGCCTTTGCTCTTTGGTACCCTGAATTGCTGTGCCCTGGCCAAGAGTGAAGATCTCACAGTATTCCCTCTCCAGAATATCTGCATATCCTGCTACTGAAATAAAGGAAAATGGCTTTGAAAAAGTACAACTGATCTGAACCTCTCACAGTAGAGAAGAGTAGGTACAGTAAGAAAGTGTCAGAGTAAGTAGTTGTCTCACTCTCTTATAAATCAGTGGGACACTGGAGCCAGAGATGTTTTATTAAACTGGTCTGTAAGTCCGTTCACTTCTTTATGTGTGGCTCAGTCTTCTCTGTTTCTAAGGCAGATTTGCTTTTGATTTCAGCTGAGCTTAACACTTTCTCAAATGGCTCTTCAGGAAACAGGAGAGGTTCTGAGGTGTAGAAGAATTCTTAGAGCAGAATGGACATGGTCTGTATCTGAACGTAGTGAACAAGCCAGACTTAGCAGGGCCAGACTTAGCAGCGCCTGCTAAGTCTGGCTTGTTCACTACGTTCAGATACAGACCATGTCCATTCTGCTCTAAGAATTCTTCTACACTGAGGCTTGGTCTGGATCATCGGAGGCACACAGGCATCTGCATTTCTCTGGGTGATTTCAACCAAGGCAGGAATTCTGTAGGTGGCTGCTGAGCTCTTCTCATCGTTCATTGCTGCTGACAGGGAAATTCTCCTTCCTCACCACCGTGCAGCCTTCCTCTGTATCTGGCACTGTCACATTCATGCCATCTGATGTAGGAGAAGGTGGCAGTGTGAAAGCCACCATCTGTGGTGGCAGAAGTTCTGACTGTCCCAGCCATTTCAGAGACCTTCCCTAAAGCTCTTCAAGTAGAACATCTGAACACTTCAATTTAGCTTCACAACAGTAGCATAAACTCCTCTTTTCTTTCTTCTTTCCTCCTTTTTTAAGTAGAGGAACAGCTTGGCTGAGCTCTCTGTTTGCTTCCCAACTGTCCACACTTTGCCCTCAGCTTTTTACCACCCAGACAAATGCAAATCCCCAAGAAGTTACACCCAGTTTGTTTTCTTCCCCTCCTTTTGTCTTTTCACAAAAGCTCTGCTGGCTGCACAGTGGCGGAACTCAGGTCTGAATAGAAAAGCCTCCACCCAGCTGATGCCACAAGGGGAAAGGTTGCTTTGGATTCACTTGCAGGTTCACTGTAATTTTCAAAAGATCACACTGGACTGACAGTCTGCTTCAACTCACAGCAGTTATTTTTATTAGTTCATTAACCCCCTCATCTAATTACCAGGGTGCATCTGGAATCCTTCAGGGCACTTAAAAGCTTCCCTAACAATTTTCAAGACACTGTTTTCTGACTTGTGTTTTAAGGGATGTGGTTCTGCTACATCCCTGAGCACATTTGGGCTCAAGGAAGTCGCTGGGGCCTGGGACTTACAGATCTGAAATTCTTAGTTCACAAATGC
This sequence comes from Callaeas wilsoni, assembly GCA_013398955.1. Lineage (NCBI taxonomy): Eukaryota > Metazoa > Chordata > Aves > Passeriformes > Callaeidae > Callaeas > Callaeas wilsoni. The sequence continues at coordinate 223,285 of VWPU01009150.1, forward strand.
AAGTGTAGTTCTTAGCATGGATTTCTTTCCAGAGGGTAGGAATAAAATCAGTTGTGATCAGGGTGCAAAGAACCATGAGGCTCTTGAGCTCAGGTTGCGTTCTGGGTCAGATTTGGTGACTGGAAGATTGAGCACAGAGGAGTCGGACACGTCAAGCTCCAGGACCCTCCGGGATTTCTGACACTTGCAAGGTGTGAGCCTCTTTCAGGACTGCTTTGAGAGGTCACTCAGCTCTGCAGCTTACCTTCCCGTTGCCTTTTACACGCTCCTGGTGCATACAGGCTCGCTCTTGCTCTACCCACTGTAGTGAAATGATTGTTTGCCCTGTGATACAGTTCCATCTAAGTTATCCCAAGCAATCTGTGTTCTTTTAGGCAGCTGCCATCCCTGGAGACTAAAAAGCTATCTTTATTCAGGGTACAAAATCAATGTAATAACCAACATGGTTCTTCCTATTTACTTGCTTTACTACGCTTTTGATTCACAGGGAGTACCTAATATTGTTCCCAATTGTATTCCTCATATAACCTCTGTGCTCTGAATGATGATGAGTGTGACACTTAAACTTTGTCATGCACCCTCCAGGAATTACATTTACATCTCTCAAATGATTTTACATAGACTGGAAGTGGTATTTGAAACAGTGTTACATTATAGGCAACAGCCAGCCAAAAAGGTCAGTAAAAGCATTTCAGGTTCATTTCATAACAAAGTAGGCAATAAATAATCCTGTTGTGCTTCACCCTTTTCCTTAACAACATATTTAAGAACTTCGTTCTGAGTTAAGCAAAGCCTGGAACCTAAACCCAGAAATTACATCTAAAATCTGGCTTCTTAGGAATGAAAACAAGGACAGCAATGTTGAGTCATTTATTTTTCAGCAGATGATCATCTCAACAAATTGATTGCTTTTGTGAGTATTTCAAAAGGTTACCAAAGCACTTTGAAGTAGTAGAGACACTGAAATTTGAAAAAAACATATATCCTTTTTTTTCTTCAGGAAGACAATCACCTACTATAACTTCATAGGATATTTCTGAAGGATTTCTCTGCCACTGGAAATAAAATTTAAAAAAACCAAAACGAGTAAATCATGGCCTGGAGAATCCCCTTTAAAAGGATGTTCTATAACTGATTTAAAGTCAAGTGGGATCTGTGGCTTGTGGGTTTCCCAGAAAATTATGCATTTTGCAAGTTGCTTTATTTTTTTTTCCACTCAGTGTGGTATTTTTTCAGGAGTATTTCTGTATGCAGGTGCTAACCCAGCCTATAGCAACACCACAGCACAGAAAGCTGAGTGCATTTTGCTTTTCTTAGGGAAATAGCACATACATTCAAAAGGAGTGAAAAATAAGCGTTGCTATGATTAATGATCCTCAGTTCTTGGAGAGGATGTATGAGACTGATTTTCTCTGGCACCTCCAACAAAAAGCAAGATCAGATAATTTTATTATTAACATAGGTTCTTATATTTGTCTGCACCCTCCTGCTGTGGTAAGATGCAGCTCCCTTTGGGATTCTTAAATCACAGAAAGGGAACTAAGGAAATAGAAATTAGAACAAATAAACCCATGCTGAAAATCCTTCTGGATTCTGTTTAACTCAAAGGTGACCCTGACTTATATAAAAGGAAGGAAATTGCTGTAGGCTCATATTCTAACTTGCACCGGAGGAATCTCTGAAGGCTTGGAGTTTTCACTGTAACTGGGTAAACATGCAGGGATCTATCTTTTGCACCTGTCAAAATGTATTGGAAATTTGTCCTGTGACAACAGGTTTTTTTGGCAAAAGTCACTATTTTGCTTTCAGACATGACCAGACCTAAAAAACGCAGAGGTGCAGAAAAATCAAAAAGGAGAGGGGGAAAAAAAGGCAAGACAGGTTTTGAATCTAAAAAAAAATTTGCTTGTTGCCTTTTGAGATAGTTCAGATTGGTTTATATTGCACCTTGTCCTACTCTGAGTGGGTTTTCTATTTGTAATAAAGTCTGGCAGTCTCCCACGGCTCACTCATATTGTCATTCCCAACTGGTTTATTCCTCCACATTTGGCTCCAAACAACCAGAAAAGAGAGAATATGAAATAGATCTCTAGCCTGATACCAAAAAAGTAAAGACACACTTTCACAATCATAATTTAAATGTATTTCCTTGAAAAAAGGCAGAGTGGGAATGTGCAGAATGTCAAACCGTTGCTGGGCATTCACGTGTTGGAGAGAAATGAGGGAGTTTCCTACCAGAAGGGTTGGAAAAGCATCTATTATCATGGAGCAAGAGGAGTTCTGGTCTTTGAAGCAAAGCTGTGCCCAGGAAGATTTTTAGAGAATTTTGGTTTATCTATGTGGCTGACACAGAGAATGTGCTCTGCTCTGAGTGTGTCACATAATCTCATCAAGGTAACACAGCCGTGGCTGGTACTGCTCCCACTTGAAAGAATTAACTCTGAGATAACTCACTCCATGCCTGTGGTAACTTTCTGTTGTTACTGTTGAAAGAGTGAAAACATTTGTGAACACTCTTGTATGTACAGTTCCAGAGCCTGAATCACTACAGCATTTGTCTGGGTTTATTTTGGCACCAGTTTAAATGTTCTGGTCTACAGCATTTGTTTATTTGCTTAACTCTTGTCCTAAACTTCCAAAAGAAACCACCGATTTCCATTCAGTCACTTGGTTGCTTTTGTGAAAACCAACGCCACTGGGGATTCAGGGAATACAGTAACAGAGAGATTAAAATCTCCATGCTTGCATGGACTTCTTGAAATTCCCGTTGTCATCCACCGTGACAAGCAAACTCACAGACTGAGACCAGGTACCCAAAGCCAGCCAGGATGTTGCAGTGGAACATCCTAGACTCTGCTGCAGTGAATTCCCTAAAAGGAGACAAAGATGGTTTTACAGTCCAAACCCCCAAAGGTTTATTAGAAATAAAAACAGAAGTGATTTTAAATAGATCTTGAGAGAAACAAGACCTTTATACACAAGCCTCTCCCTTGCACAGCGCAAAGAATGGATGCTCAGGGCTACACCCAGCTTTCCTACAATCCTGCAGACATGCAGCTGCTGAAGTGTTGCAGTGCTCCTGTTTCTGCAAGCAGTTGCAAGGAAGCCAAGAGATGTTTGCTGAAATCCTGAGAGGAACAATTACGTTAGGGAACTGCCAGGGAATTGCTTTCTGCTTGATATCATACACTGTCTTGCCCAAGAGCTGCTTGAACGAGGGCATTTCCTCTTTCTGTGGCATTGCCAGCACCTGTTACTACTTTTTTTCGGGGCAGCTTTACTGCTTGCGAGTTCAATTTCCTTCCCAGTGCATGTCCGAGGAAGATCTGCCTCAGGGAAAAGCAAAATTCTTCCCTGCTATTTCTCATGATGCTGGCAAACATCTGCTTTATGTGCTTGAGAATCTGATCTCATTTGCCACTCCAAAGTGCTTTCTTCAAGGTGCATCTAAAGAGCTACTGATCATTTCTATCTTTTCTTTACCTCGATTTTGCTTGAAGCAATTTGTAATTTCTCCAGCAAGAGAGGAAAATCTGATGCTGTGGTTCTCATCCCTGAAGTCAGGCTTGTGTCAGCCTTTCCATTATACAAACCCTTATTTTGAAGAGTTTCAAATTCAACTATAAAAATTCAGTCTAGGCTGGAAACTGGCAAATTAGAGTCTTTGCATGGAATGTTTCTTTTAATTAAAATATAAAAGAACTGCATTCAATTGCCTTTATGTTTCTCAAGTCCTTGAAAAACCTGTCAAGCTACACTTAGAATGTTCTTTCTATGCTTGCAAGATCAATTTGCAGAGATCCTCAGTGCTTTTATCTCTCACTTTGATGCAATTGCTCAACCTTAGATTTTCTGTGTTTTTCTAAAGCATTTTGCTCATCAGCTTTTTATTTTCGCTGTGTCAATCCACTTACAACAGTTTAAAAGTTTGAACCATTTCCTTTCCTCTTAGTAGTATATTTACACTAGAAATGTACATTACTTTCTTATTCACTTCTATTCCTATGCTATTTTTTAATTAAAAAATTTAAGATTCTTTGTGTTGTGCTGTTCTAGCTATGACCATTGATTCCTATAGGGAAGTGAGACAGGGATAATTTAACTGACTCATTATTTTCATGGTGAAGAGTTCTTACTGCAACCTTGTTTGCTGCCAGATTTTACCTAGTAGTTCCTTCCAGAGTAAAATGTGAAGGACGGGACAGATAATGCTGATCTTGTTGTTCTGGGAGATCAAAAAATCACTGCAGGTCAGATGTCGAGGGAGGCTTTACTCTCTTCTCAGAAAAATCACTGGGGATTAATGGGAAAGGAAGGGAAGAAAGAGGAACTTTGCAGTGAAATCTGATCATTGATGGGAAAAAAAAAGATATATAGATATAGATATAGATGCTCTTCTGCATTGGACTTCTGCCTTGGTTAGGTGATGCCAAGTTTGAAAAAAGTCCATAAAACATGACCTTTATTTTACTGGTTGTTTCTATACCTGAAGTTGGTCTCTCCATTTTAAGTGATGTGTTTTGCACAGAAAAACACGGAATCACTTGTAGACAAAGGAAAAAGCCAGGAAATTACCCCTACAAATGGGCCATATGCCAAAGGAGTGTAGGTTGCAATTCAGTGAGCATTTAAGCATATGCTGAAGTTTATCCCTTTCCACTTACATGGGCTTAACTTTAAGTATGTGCTCACATCCCTTTAAAATCACACGATTCAATGCCTTGGTGAATGGAAATTACCCAGCCATAGTGGGACAGCTGATAGGGATTGCATTTTGCAGCATCAGTAAATGCATATTAATGGAGATTACAGGAATGTAAGCTATATTAATACAGGTATGTACTCGCTGTCCCCAGAGAACGCCTCTTTGCTATATATTCACCTTTATACTATAACTGTTATAATGCCAATGTTATTATAAATATCAGAGATAAAACTTCACTTCTTAATTGAAAACCATTGTTTTTTCCTCAGTACAATTCTATTTTTGGCCCTGAAGTTTTATGTTTCTCTTCATTTGCTAATCCATATCTCCCTGGCAATATCCCCGTGTTCTACTGTACTTCAAACAATTTGGCAACTAAAGGAGTGTTTGAAGCTGATTTAATTACATTAGCCTGAGATGCCAATTAGATATTTGTAGAAGGATCTTGCTGAATGCTGTTTCTTGAATATCTGAGCAAGGCACACTGGCCCTCAGTTATTCAGTTCCTGCCAGACCGACTATAATGTAAACCGAATCCCTTTCTGCAGGCAGCCACTCCACACAAAGGATAAACAGTGGATGCACTTTAACTCCAGTGGCCTCTCATTGTAATCATTAAAAAAGATAAACTTCCAAGAAATGTCCTCATTTAGTTGTGCTTTGCCTTCATTTTTATATGAAGCCTTGGCAGATTGACCAATTTTTGAGATGAAAATTGGATAACTTAGAGTTTGCTTAAATTCTCTTCCAACTAGTCGTTCAGAAACAATGTATCAAAAACTCATGTTTATTCAAGTTAGACAGACTTAATGAGCAAGGACAGCTCTCATGAAGGCCAAGATGATTGATTTCCTAGTTTATTTTTGGGTTTTATGCAAAGAGTTTCAAGAATGGGATTGAAGTCAGGTGTAACATCATTCAGGCTGTCAAATGATAATGCTCTGATCCCAGTAACAGCTTTTCTCCTAGTAATTCCCACTAAATCCCACTCTAAAACCCTAAGGGCTAACGGCTGTTCAGCAGTTCTACAAAATCAACTCTTAGGAGGCTGGCTATGAATTTCGAAGCCTGTCTGTGGGTGTATATTTATGAAATCTTTTACTTCAAGCAATCATGATTCTGTTATTGAAGTAAGTCCAGGCAGCCGGCCTGTAGCTTCAATATATTGCTGTAGTTCAAGTTTAAATATGGATATGGCTCTAAAGGTGCTTGGAGTTATAGCAAAATTAATAAACTAGCATTTTGGCAACTAGTATGAAACCTATAGAAGGAGAAGACCTTGATGTACTACATTCGATACTGCTGCTCCTGTTCTTCTCTGGTCCTGGAAAGTTTGTCTTTGGAATGGTGGGCTGTCAGAGTCAGGAGCTTTGCACAAAGGCACAAAGCAGAGCCAGGGGTGGTTATATAAATAGCAGTGGCTTCTCCGGGTCCTTTGCTCTATTGCAGCTCTGCCGGTTGAAGTGAGAGTTTCTCATCTCTGATCTTTTGGCAATATCCTGCAAAGAGCCACCCCGTTGTATTGCACGGGCTGTTGCTATGGAAACAATAATATTTTTAGTAGTGCCTTTCAGCTGAAAATCTCCGGTTTCTAATGAACGCCGCCGGAGCCTCGCAGCACCTGTGGGGCAGGTCAGGGCTCCACGAGTAGCAGTGATGAGACAGTGATGGCTAAAGGGCTTCTCTGAACCCACCGGCAGCACTTCCCAGGGAGCACAGTCCCCGTCTCTGGGCTCCAGCCCTTGCTGCAGCTGCCCTCCTGAGCACCTTTTCCCTGTGAACGGCAGCTAGCATGCAATTCAGGGGGAGATTGCATAGCTAAAGAGATAAGCTGGATCTAAGGAATGATGCCTCTTACTGCTCATTACTTGTTTTTTTACAATTAAGAGTAGTAATAACAATAAAGTTAAATGAGGGTTTTTTGTCTGTCTGTTTAAAGTGAAAGCAGAGGAAGTATTCTAATGAGAGAAAAAAATCCTTTAGGGTGTGTTGTTAGTGGCTTGGTACTATCCCCACACCCTTTTCTTCCTCGGAATAACTTTTTGTTGATGTAGCTCCTTTTGCTCAGCAGCTCCAGTCCTAACCCAATGTATGTAATTAGTGCTTGCACAAAGCCCTGTTTCCCAGCGTTCTTCATTCCCTGTATGCAATGCCTGGTGGTTTTGGTACAGACAGGATGCAGCACAAAGCGCGTGCCGGTACAATCACTGCCAATGTGCAACTCCATCAGCACTTGCTGTAGCTCACATAGACCAACCTGTCTTACAGGCTGTGAAACCTGTGTTGATGTTATTTTTGGTTATTGTCACAGAGCACGTTTTAAACCAAATTCCTCCTACCACCCTAACTTCTCTCTCCAAAAAGAGCTGCCTGAATTTTCTCAAAAATAGGAATAACTGATCCATAGAGGTCACTTTATGCTCTCAATAAAAATGATTCCTGAAAACACCCCCAAAACTCCCAACTAAGTTGGCAGCTCAGGGGCTGAAATGACTCCAAGACGTAGCGAAAACCATTTACAAAGCAGCATTTTGGCTGGAACCCAAGGAATCTGTCAACTATTGTGCAGGGAATGTGGCTATCCTCCCGGCGCTGACTTAAAAGAGAAAACTGAGGCGATACTAAGGACTGGGAAAGTGATAATTTTATCTGGAATGTCATGGCCAAATTCTGAGGACAGCATGTAAGTGTCTGTAGAGGGAGGAAAAGAGACCTTACTTCAGAATGACCTCATCCAGAAGAAATCTGAGTGCCATATGTTCCTTTGGCCTGCAGTCCATACCATAAAGACTCTTAGATACATGCAAGGAAGAGAGGGGGTGGCTTCTCTTTTTCAGAGGAAGAAACATGTAAGGAAGTAGATGTAAATCTGCATCTTGGTTTGTTCACACTACTTTTAATCAGCTCCAGAGGTTTCCTGAGGTGTAAAATATTAACAGTTTTAAATGGAAAAAGGGACATAGCCTATAGTGACAGCTTACTGTTTTCCAGTACTGTTCTCCAACCACAGACCATCTGAGACATAGCAAGCAAAGACCAAGGCATTATTTGTCCTTTGATAAGCCTGGAAAACAGTGGCAAAACAGATTAATGGTCCCACAATATTGGGAGATTTGGTTAAAGTTTTTCCACTGATATTGCAATCACCCGTAATGAGTTATAGGAATATAATTTGTGATGTAATTTTTTTTCCCCCTATGAGTTTAAATCCAACTACTATGAAAACAATGATAAGTGGAATTCAACTTTGGTTCCAAAATATTTCTGTAATATGGGAAAGGCCTCTGTTCCCATTCCCTTTCTAAAATGAAATGGCTTATTCAGAAGCAGGGCTGCTGAGGGGCTTCCACCCAGAACACATCAACACTTAATTAAATTACGGTGCTATCTGAGGAAAGAGGTGCGGCAATTTCAGCGGCTGACAGCTGGATTTGCACACATGGGTTTCCCGGAGGTGAGCCCCCGGTTTCACAATGCCCGGAGTCTGGCAGCACTTGGACTTCATGGCACGGTGCCCCGGGCACTGCAGCTCAGCGCTCCCAGCTTGTGCCAACACAATCTCATTTGTCTGCAGGCTCTCCTCCTGTGATCCAGCTGGGCTGATGCGACTTAAAAATCCGTGGTCTCTCTCCTCGAAGGCTTCCCTGAGACACTTCCCAGCGCGGCCTTCCGAAGTGTCCCGGGAAAAGTGCCCTGCAGCCCGTAGTCACAAACACGATCCAGGAGGAATGCTGGGAAATGTTGCCCACCTCTTTGTAATGCGAAGCTGCGGCCGGGGCCACACGGGTGCGGTGCCGCGGGGTGGAAGCACCCGGCGCGGCCATGCTAGTGCGTGAGGGCGATCCCCGCCCGGGCTGTGGCGATGCCGCTCCGGGCGACGGCGTGGAGGCCCCGCGGGGACGGGATGGGCGCTCCTGGGGCACGATGGAGCTGGATGGAGGCGAACCGAGCCGCCGGGCCCGGCCCGCGGCCTAGGCCTCGGGGGCTGCGCCTCATGGCGCCCCTGCGGACGCGGGAGGGCGGCCCCGTAGAGCCCGCACGGTCTGAGGGGAACGGGGCCGTGGTGCCTCGTAGTGCCCGAGACCTGGAATTACGAGCTCTTCCTAGCAGCCCTTTTCCCATGAGATGTGCTCCTGGAAGATGGCAGGATCCCATATGCCCGTTGCAAACGTAAGTCTCACTGGTTTTTGTGGTTTGGGATTCTTTTAACTCTGTGCTGGGCAACCTTAAAAGGAGGTTGCTTTGGCACATAAACGGAAAACAACACAATGGTAGCGTTGTGGAAGGATTAAGGATTCCCTGCACAGTTGGAATGTGCACACAGTGTAAAAGGATTAAGGATTGCCTTCACAGCCCCAAGGCTGCCAGAGCTCAAGGAGCATTTGGACAAGGCTCTCAGGCACAGGATGTGACTCTTGGAGGTGTCCTGTGCAGGGCCAGGAGTTGGACTCGGTGATCCTGATGGGTCCCTTCCCACTCGGCATATTCTATGATTCTGCACATGCTGTAAAATGGAGTTGTGCCAGTTCACCGGGGCAGGTTTTATACCACTTTGTATCATGGAACTTAGCTGTCATTGTTCCTTTCAAAAAAAACAGCCCACAGTACAAACACTATTCTCTGTTTTATCTCAGGATGTGCCAAGGCTTGCCCTAGTGTAGTAACTGAATGTTTTCTTTGAATTTACTGCCTCCTTTCCATTGCTCCTTGGTGGTAGCTACTAGAATGATGATAAGACAGTGTTTTTCACAAAGATTTTAGGTTGGCATGGGGCGGTTATAAGTGGAGATGAAGTAATTCAAGGTTTAACTTCATGTGATCAAAGGTAACTCTCAACCAGAATCCACGGGTGCGCCCAGCTTAGGTTTCTGGGCAGGTGATGTTGGCCGTGGGCTACCTGGTTTGCGTTCCGTCTTCTGCACGGGCAGTCAAGCTGCTCTGTAATTGAAAGGCAGGGGACAAAAGGAAAGTGAGCACAGGAGGAGGGAAGGGTCACTTGCCCTCACCATGAAACCACTCATTCTCTCCAGATCCTTTCTGCAAAGGAAACCCAGGCATCGCAGTGACCTCAGCTTAAATAACGTCTTCAGTAAATAATGGGGCTTAGAGATTCTTTATCTTCCCCCCACGTCCCCTCCCCATCTTAAAGTATATGTATTCTTATTCTGAGAGGTTGTTGAGCTTCATTTTTAAAATGGTTTTGGTATTTCATTGAAAAAATGCATTTATAATATGTGGAGTTTTCTGTATCTTGTTTTGAAATTGTTTTGTCATAAGAAAGAATGAAAACCTAATTCATGCATTTTAAAAACAATAGCATCTCTGGTTATTTTTAATAAGGTTTCTAAATTCATTCCTTTTCTCCTGAGAGTAAACAACCTATTCAAAATTCTTGTCATTTATTGCATAAAAGATTCCTCTGAAGCACTGTAACAATTTGGATAAGCAACCAGAGCTGCCCTTTGGGTTCTGTTCTTGCTGTCAGTTCTCTTCTCAGTTCCTGCTAAAAAATACCATCGTGTTTCCCTAGCAATAGCAGATCATGTTAAAGCAGTGTAGTCATACGGTACCTTGGTGTGTGTTCTCACTTCTGCACTTCTCACACCCATATTTCAGGCGGTCTGGAATGAAAGAAATCCAGAGAGGAACTCCTCAAAGGCTGCTTTGCAAAGAGCCTTCACATTTTCAGCCTAATAAGGTTTTTCATAACAAAGCTCATGTGGTGTTTGTGGATGTATATTTAGTAGTTTCCATTCCTCCCAAATTTTCATCATGAATCAACAGGTATAGGCCCAAACTTCCTCTGGTTCATGGGGAAAATAACTGCAGATATGAAGTGATTGCTGTAGTGTGTCTGTTCCAGACTCGCTTTCCAGCGGGCTCTTTCCTTAAGTGTGCTTTGAAACTTTCATTTGAGCCCAGTTGTAGTTTCATACAGAATGGGAGTGCTCGAACCACCCGTTCTCTTTTCTTTTTTTGTTCTTCAAAAAAGCAATGTGATGCCTAGAAAATTTGTTAAAAGGAAAGGGCGGTCGGGTCCTAAGTGGCCAAGATCCGTTTTCCCAAATGGAGGTGAGGAGTCAGAAAACACTGCTTGGGAAGTACCTTGGAGATTCAGAACGATTCCATGACACTATGGTTGTGTCAGAGTTCTAGGGCAACTCCAATGAAAAAAGAGATAATTCCTCTGGAAAACATCTCCTCAAGGCCAGGGATGCCTGTGCTGCAGCACATCCGTGATAAACTGCAGGAGTTGAGGATCACTAAACGCACGGGTCTCACACAGTGTACTAAACAGACATTAAAAGTGTGACACAGAGGAGGCAATGCTCGATGTTGGTCTATTCCGGTTTCTTTAGCTTGCCCTTGAACATGGAAAGCAATTCCTTGTGTTTCCAGAGGAATCCCCAAGCAGTTTTTAACAAATAGCAGTGCCAACCACGACCACAAATTTTTTTCTCTAGAGTCTTAGCAAACTCTCCAATTCTATATTCATTTACTAATTCATTTGGCAAACTAAAAGGCTCTTACTTTTTCCAGAAATTGAACTGTATAAACTCAAAACTTCCTTACCTTTATAATTGATCCTCGTGTAGTCATTAAACCTGCCACATGTTCGGGTTTTGTTTTTTTAGCAGTATCTGTGTGAACAAAATTATTCACAAGATGCTGCTTACCTTGTGAATGTTGTAGTGCCTAATAGCTCTCTGTCATACAAGACATCTGTACAGAGCTCAGAACTGCACCCCTAAGCCCCAGAGCAGCTTTTTTCGATCACATCCTTTCCTTCAGTAGCATGGGCCGGAGAAACTGTAAAGGGATAGAGGAAAAGGGGAGAAACATGCCTGCTTCATAAACGACTCCCTTTGCGCTGTTTTCTACATTCCTTGCTTTCTCACCTTTACCAAATGTAGTCTCCAAGCCCGTGATAGTGTTTGGAAAAGCAGGAGGAGACCATGTTCTGAAAGGGTTTGGGTCTGCCAGAATAGAGCATGAATTATAGGATAAGGTTGATGATATCCAGTATTTACTTCTGATTGTGTTCTACAAATTTGAATCCATAAAGAAGCAGAGGAAAGAGTGACTTGGTCTGGTTTAATTCTGCAGCACTGTTGGATCCTTACTAGTTGGATCTTTTTGCCTATTGCTCGCTTTGCTTTTTATCAAACCATTTTCTGAGAGACCTTTATTGCTTAGCGAGTGCATTGTGGCTGGCATTAATTTTGGTGATTGAAACTCAGATTCTGCAATTTGCTTTTAGCTCATGTTTTTCTGTATTGTGAAATGACACTTGTGGACCCATTCCTAACCTGTCAGCAATTCCATGATGACCCTAAAGAGGCACAATTTCCACTTCTGCCCAAAACCGTGCGTGTTGTGCTTGCCTCACATGAGCAGCGGGGCTGTTTATGGTAAGAATTTTAAATGCGAATGGCAGCGTGTGCAGGATCAGGGCCACAGTCAGTGTGGGGTAAAGCAGATGGTGCAGAACACAGCTCTGGTTTCATTCCACTCCCAGGTACTGTGAGGAGCCAGCAGGGAGAAGGTGTTTTCAAATGCCTGGAGGCAGCACTCACGTACTGTGAAAATTCTGATTATGCTGACAGACTTACCCCGGGCTTACATCTGTACTGAATTACACAAACTCCCCATGTTTCTGCAAATCACAACTGTGTTTTCGGATTGCTGCAGCGTTTCTGCTTCCCTCTCTGTAGATGGGACAGCAGAGAGGTTGCATGGGTGGGTTATATTCCAGACAGGCTGTCAGGGGTTTCTTCCCTGCCTCTTAAGAATTCGTACAGAATTGCATGTTTAGCATTTACAGCTTGTGTTAATGATGGCTATAAAGTTGTTTGTCTTCATGGAATTAGATATATCCATAAGGCATTTTCCAGCTCAGCTATGCTGAGGCAATAAAGCAAATTCTGCTGGCATTACTCACCGCAGTAATTCCCAAATAATTAGTCATCCTAGGTAATAGATGTGTGATGTGTCCCAGTCATAACTGCATAATGCGGGCTATGGACATAAAACATGGTGGCTGCTTGGGAAATGCAAAACCAGAAATCAGATTGCTCAAGTTCAGTAAGGAGCCAGCTTCACACTTGCCTGTTCTCAAATCCTCCTCTGGAGCTTTTCTTCCACTTCTAGAGTTAGGAAGCTCCAGTTCTTTTCTTAGACCTTGCTTAAGTGGATTTCCTAGTTTTTACACTTCAAATTGCTTATTTGTTTCTGAGAAGCACTAATGTATATGCACGCTTGTTTTATTTTCCCTCTCTTTACAGAGAGGAGCATCAATTGACATTGATATTGGCTGGCTTAAAAGCAGGAATATGGGTGGGGTTTTTCCCCCCCAATTTTACCTTTTGGCTGACGTTCTTCTATCCTGGCATTAAAAACTTCCCAGGGTGTAATTCATCCCGGTAAAGTGTTGTACATAGTGCTCACAGTGTTTAGTGAATGTTATACACAGAGGAAATTTACTGTTGGAAAATAAATCATCCTGGACTGATTCCAAAAGTGTTCAGCAAGTGTGTGTGTGTGTGTGTGTGTGTGTGTGTGTCTGTTTGTGCTTGGGTTTTATCTGTCTGAATTTGGATTTTGTATCCATAAACTGGTGCTCAATTTCCATAGAAACAACAACATTCATAATATCCTAAAATCGGTTCAGTACATGGTATTACAGCAATTTGCATCAGTGCTGTATTACATTTTCTTCTTGAAGAATTTCTAAAACATATAAATACATCCTTAAGGAGATCTCTGTGATCAGGGCAACAACAAAGGAAGGAGACAGATTGCTCGAAGCAGTGTGTCATGCAGTAATTTCTAGCAGGCTAATCATATTAACAGGGAAAATACTGGTGCCAGTTTTACTTGAACTAGTAAAGTTTTATTGAGTGCTACTGTCCCAAGCTGCTGCCCTTAACTTCATCTGATTACAAAACCATCTACAGTTTGGAATTGGTTTTGTAACTCACCCGTCTTATAGGGGAACAGCTGTCAAAAAGAAAAACCATTAAATACCAACACTTAAAATACAAAAAGTGGACAAAAGGTTACAAATATTAAACCAAAATATTGGTTTTCTTAAATCTGTGGTAATGACCTCATGGCGCTTTCCAAAATGCAAAGTAATCTGGATCTCTGAGGCTCCCCTGAGTGTTACAAAAGTCAGTGGAATAACCATGATCTCGGTGAAATCCCACAGGGAAAGCCTTTTTTCTGGTTGATCCTATTCTAGAACCAGTCAGTGATAAACTGGATTGAGGGGAGATCCCCCCCAAAATAAGCCTCCTCACTGCTTTTCCTGTGCATCAGGACAGAGCTGTTCCTAAGGTGTAAGTGGCTGCAACCCAGAAAACATCTTGGGATCTCAGTTTTATGCTCTTGCCAGACCAACCCTTTAAAGGGCCCTTCCAAAGCAAAGCCAAGCACTCCCTGTCTCTAGCACGCTGCCTTCTGTGCCGGGGTGGTTTTGGATTGACACTTTGTTGCGTTGGGCAAATCGCAGAGTTCCCTGTGCCTCATTTGTGACTCATGTCTCTCTGCAAGGTACGGAAGTGACTCCAAGAGAACTTGTGGCAGCCAATATTTGGGGTCCCAGCACTTCAGGTTAAAAAGTGACCTCACAGGGAGTTTAGTCCACTTTAACATTCCTGCAGCTACCTCTGAATGCATTTTCTTGTGCATCTCTACGGCTCTCAGTGTGTGATGTATTGGAATTTTGTAGTTCAGTGGTCTGTTGCAACCAGCAGGTGAAAGTCCTGTAGTTTGGGAATCATTGGAGTTCCATATGCAAACCTTGAGCAGTGTATGTTGAGTGATATAAGAGTCTCCACCGATCGTATATTACTTGTTTCTGTGAGTTGGTTCCAACCTCGCACACTTAAATCTTTTTAACCCCAAAATTTTGCCCAAGGGACTCTTTCTCTGACTATTATGCTATGCATTGGAAACAGTAGACTGGGATCAAGACTCTGGATCAAAGTCTGATCAGCACAGTACCTTCCACTTGAGAGTTAATACACCCACAGTATTAGTCATAAAATATGGAAAGGAACCAAGTTTCCTGTTCCCTGTCTCCAGGCATATCCAAGTTACTGTATCCTTGGAATGAGGACTATGGGATATTTGTTTGGTGTATTTGAAATGAGCCATCTAGGAGCAGAACTGTGGATTTGATCTGTATTGCTAGTAATGGTGAGAGCTGTGCTGTAACCAGAGATTGGCATGATTTGCTGTAAACCAAAAAACGGAAATTAATGTCTTCATCGGGACAGTCGAAATCAGACAAGAGAGAAACCGGAGTTAGTTGCAAGCAAGGCCGTTCTGGAAGAGACCTCCTAGGTTTTTGGCTCCAGGTTTCTGTTGTAGCAGGGAATCGCCTTCTCAAGCCCCATTTATACAGTTGCCAAGCCCATCTTTAATCAGTGACAGCCTCGGCATTAAGCAAACATAGGCCTTTTTGATTTGCAGAAAGCAACTTGTGTGGTTTGCCTCTACACAGATTCTGATTTTTACAGATGAGCTCAAGCATCTAAATAATGGTTTCAGAATGAATTTTAATCTATGCATTCTGCTAGTAAAATCAAAATATATAAATTATGCTCAATTAATACATGTTTACGGCTTACCTTTTCCAGCTCAGTCACAGGTCACTTAGTGAATTACACAGCATTTCTACTTCTTCCATGGTTATTCTAAACCTGCTATTTTGCTTCTATGTAAACTGTGTCCATTTTTATCATTAATGTTGGCTAACATTTGGATGTTGCCTCTGATAAGGGTGAAATACAGCTAAATACATATAATACAGCTGCTGGGCTGCTGGCTTTAACAATTTCATCACCATCTGAAAATTTACTTACGGGCTCGAACCTGAGTGTGAGAGGCAAATGAAACATGACTTGAGATTATTTGTGGTAAAAATGTGGGTGTGTTCTTGCTTTTTTTTCCATAAAAAATGAAAAGCAAATGCATTAAAACCTCAAAACTCAGAAGAGCTATATTAACCAAGATGCATTAAAAATGTTTTTAAAAATCCCATGAAAATTAGGTGCCTGAGCCATGATCTGAAGACATAGAGCTTTGGCAGTATTATAAATGACCATGAATACGTTTATAATTGTTTAGTTTAGAGACAATATTAGAAGGAATTTCCTATAAGAGTAAAAAAAGAAATTGTATTTTATATCTCTTTACCCAAACCAAAAGATGGTTACAGCTTACTTATAAATAATCATTGCTACATGTCAGAAAAAAAGGCGACTGAAGTAGTGAAAGTTTAGACCATACATGTTGTTACTGTGTCCAGAATTCTGAGACTTTATGGTAGCAGGAGTTCTGTGGATGAAAGAACCTGTGAAATAAAGAGCATCAAAAATTAACAGAAGCAACTCTTGTTTTATCCATCACCTATGTATCTAAAAAAGTATTGACCTACCAGCAGCTGCAGATTATTTCAGCTTTAAGAGTAGATTTTGCCAAATACATGCACTTAATGTCCATTCTCAGGGAAGAAATGTAACCTGAGGATCAAATAGCTCAAGGCTTTTGTAGGCTGATACAGAAACTGCTGACACCCAGTTGAGGAAATTAGTTTCTCAGGGCTTTTTCCTGTGTTGGGTTTTTTTTTCACTGCTGAATGTGGTGATAGTTTCTATTTCACAGCATTTATAAGGCCTAGCACTGGGGAACGGAGGAAACTAAAGTAGTAAAACTTCCTCTAAGCTGAGGCAATTATTTTAGCAACTGCAGAATGACGATGCTACAGCAGCTGGTGTCATTCCAAGAGTATTCCATAGCTCATTGGAGCTCTATAGCTGCGTGTCCATGATGTTCCATGGACATCAATGGCTCTTACTTCAACCGCTCCTTAGTTAAAACGTGTTCCTCCTACCTGTAGGCAGGCACTGTGCAATAGGGTGCCTTTAGTTGCACCCTCCACAGGAAGTTCTTTTTTCCAGGGCTGGGTTTGGAAAGGTCCCTGGAGCTGTCAGTACCCCTACACCTGCTCGCACAGGGTATTCACACAACATTTCGTGCCTGCAGCCTGTGGCACAACTCAGAGATTTATTGTGAACTCTTAGCAAACAGCAAAGAAAGAGAAGCAGCCTGTTCTGTCTCGAGCACTTCCAGAGGAAAAGGCAACGTTTTCTCTCTAGAAGCACAGAGGGACCTCTAACAACACGTTCTTTGAACGCTCTGCCCGTGCCTTTTCCTGCACTGGGAGAGGGATTTGCTTCCCGACGCAACGTGCAACGCCGCGAAACTCCTAAGGCAGCATAAAAGTATTACTGTTCAGTGTCTGAAGAGATCTGTCCCTGGTGGAGCTGAGCTTAATGATACTGTCAGTAGTCCAGAGCTGGCAGCGCAGGACCCGCACGGGTAATTCATCCCGAACGGGAAGGCGAGGAGACAGGAGGTTTTCATTTCAGCGTGGGGAAGGAAACACAAACCCACCTGGGAGAGCAGCTTGGGTTTATTTCACAGCTCTGTCTGTCTAAAGTCCTCTCGCAGGAGCTGAGCCTTGTGCTTGGAAAAGGGATGGAAGAATGCGGAATTCTGAGAACAGATAAGAACTGATGGGTGCTGAGGCAGAATAACAGCGTGTTGATGAATCCCAGCTTTGTTGTTACAGGAGAGCAAAGCTTTACTTTGGTGATGTTCTAAAAGAAGATTCGAGGTTCCTCGTTGCCCACAGTGTTTGGTTACTGGTGGAGATGTTTCACGAGGTTTGTGTGTAATTGAAAAGACAGCCTGATCCGAGCCATTGAACATGCCTGACAGGAATTCGGAAGAGGGAGTCGGTGGGGCTTTATCCACAAGCCCAGGACGGTGCTGGGGCTGTTAATCCAAGCAGCCATTTGTGTGATGTTACCGGAGCAGAACGCTGGAAAGGGTTCTCAGAAAATTCTTAATTCATTACGTGTTCAGTTTGGGCAGGCAGGGGATGGTATGTTTTCAGAAATCCTGGCACTCATCCAGGCCCAGCTGAGATCCCGTCTAACGTATGGAGCTGCTGACTTTCAGAATGCTCACACATTCCCAGAGTAAGTGAGAGAAACGCTCTACCTGCAGAATTTCAGCTCCTTGTTATTACTTACACTGCAGCAGGCCCTGAGGCTCTAATTTGCATAACACACTCCTATACAATGTTTCGGCTGGGATTTATCACCCTCTGTGGAATCAGAGAGGTTTTATGCTTTTTAATTACTAATGGACCTTAATCAGCAGTTTTTGGTTGCTCTGGTGTTCGGAACACGCTGCTGCCTACATTTTACATGTCTGTGACTCAGTGTGCTGCTGAATTCCATTCTGGCCAGCTTTTGCAGTAGAATTTGATAAATGCATTCTTCTTGCTCCTTACCTCTTGGTTCCTAAGCAACAGTTATTTTTTGCCAGGTTAGTTATCCCTTTACCTGGTGCTTTATGGCACAAAGTAGACAATTTTGCTGAACAGAGCAAGTGATTTTGGTGTAGCAAAGGGCTTTTTAAAGAATGTAAAATTGGTTAGTTGTCATTTACATGTATAGCTGCACTATTAATATTGGAAGAATTGACTATTTCATCCTAGATCCTAGAAAAAAGTGCCTGCAGCAGAAAAAGGTACGTGCAGCCATTATCCACAACAAGAAGTCTTGGCAGCACAATGCAAGAGAAGAGCTTTATTAGACAGTAGCTCCTGCCCACTGAGGAGTCTTTCCATCAGGCTGTAAATTCGGGGCTCACAAGGCTGTATCTGCACAGCAGCTTTAATGAAGTTTATCTTATCTGTAGATGAAGAGGTCATTTCTACCAAAGACCTTTCTAAAGGGTGATAGAGCCTCATTCATAAAAGTGGGAATAATAAACTGAGGAAATTCACCCCCAGACAACATACATTCTCGTATTCGTAATAAATAGCATGTCTTTTGAAATACATTGGGTTCACACACACTTAGATAATTTACCAAATGTGCTTGAAGTATTGATTGATTTAAATATCAAAAAAGAGATTTACAGCACATTTCTCCTTAAAAGCCTTGTGGTTCTTTTTTTTTTTAATCTCTTTTATCATATTCTATCTCTTAATGTGTGTTTGGGTTACGTGTGTTAGCAGAGAGTTTCAAATTGGATGAGGAATGGAAGTAGTTGCCTTATGGACTGGACAGTATCAAATTCAGACTAGAAATAAAATACAGACATTTCAATGATTGTGGTTAACAACTGGAATAGTGAATCAGGTCTATAATTGTAAATTTTAAATGAAGTCTGGGTGAATTTCTAAAAGATTTGCCCACATGTTTATAAGAGCATTATTTTAGGGAAGTTCTGTAGTCTCTGTGACATGAGCTGCCACACAGATGGTGGTGGTGGACTCTTGCAGCTTTAAAATCCATAACTAAATCTAATTCTTACTGTCTTCACTGAGAACTGCTGTGACTGCTTTGAAAATCTCACTGTTAAACTCACAGCAAGGAAAGCAAATGAAAGTTCTTGCAGTGTGCAGTTGAAAAAATCAAACGTACTAGTGGGTTTAAAGCAAACCAAAGGCAGTATTTCTCACAGTGCATTAGCCAAACTGGCTATGAGATCAAAAATAGGAACAGATTCAAGAAAACCAGATCATTTCCCTCCCAATTATTGATTGTGACACAGTAAACTCAGGAAATCCCCAATCTGCTGGGTGCTGGAAGGGACCCATTTCCCAGACAAGAGGCATTTGTTAGGGCTCCAGGCAGATAAGGAATATGCGGATCAAGCTTTACTGCTTTTTCCAGTGCATTGCGGGAGGAATGCAAGTTGGTGTTTCTCTGATTTGACTGGTTACTTCTGCTTTTGAGTTTAGTCCTCCTGTTTGGTTTGTGAGTAGCTCGGATTCCTGAGCCACGTAGATGACATTTATTGATCCATTACCCAGCACTTCTCTGCAGCAATTCTAGCAGTTAATAATTCTGAACTAGAAACGAGCTGAACGAAATGGCCTAGGCAAAGGTGAAGGACTGAGGTGCTGGGGTGGGTTTGGGTTGGGGTGGTTTTTTTGTGGAGGTAAAGACTGGATGTTTGGGGGTTGTGATTGTTTGGTTTTCTGTTGTTTTGTGTTTTGTTTTTTTTTTTAACCTGAATCATGATAAGGTGAAATTAGAATTTATTACCAAAGGAATCTGATATTTCGATCTGTAAAGTTCTATATGCATGAAGCTTTTATTTGGTGTGTAGCAGTGAATCGTCTAAATGCCATTTCTAGTATTTAACTATTTAAAACATCCTGAGCCTTACAAACACTTCATTAGCATTCTTCCTTCTAAGGAGAAGCACCATTCCCAGTTTAAAGCATCCTTCTCCTTTAAAGCTCGCATTGGAAAGGCACAGCGTTTTGTCAGCTGTGCACCTTGAAATCAAATACTTCACAAGACCAAAAGAAATACTTAGAGTCATATTTTGCTAAAGTTGTACCCTTTTGACCAGTCTGTATTTTATTGTTGCATGGGATAAAAATGTCCTGTTGTGTGAATGCCAGGCAGTTCGTAGAACATTTGCAACAGTCTGTGGTGTATCGCTCCTAAACTAGGGAAGTTTTGTTCTGTTTTCTTCCATTGTAAAACTTAAGTAATTTTGAAAAGTTATTAAATCTTCCATCCTGTTTAAACTTCCTAGATTTAGGTTGCATTATAAGCTCATGCCTTGCCCCACTTCTCTTGCTCTGGCCTTTTCAAGTGCGCCAGAGTGCAGTTTTAAACAAGAGTGCAAGTTTTAAACAAGAGAGGTGACCTTTGTGTAAAACCCCACACTTTAGGAACAGATGAGACTGTTCCCTCTGTACTGTTAGAGGCAAGGAAACCGTGCTGGAGATTGTAGCTGAGAAAGAGATTTAGCCAACATCCCAAAGCTTCTAAGCACTAACATGCTGATGGCTGTGGCAGCCTCTAAATGTGTGCTGTAACCTCTTCAGATTATTTGGCTCCTCAGAGACTCAGTAAAGCCAGAAGTGTCCACACCCCTTGCTCTGACAGCCAGAGAACTGTGACCTGTGCTCGGTGACCTGCTCTAGTGGAAGGCGTCTCTGCCCATGGCAGGGGGCTGGAACTGGATGGTCTTTAAGGTCCATTTCAAACCAAGCCATTCTGTGGTTCTATGGCTTCTCCTGGCATCTGCTACTGAAATGTCCCCTTTTCCTACAGGAGCACACCAGTTGCTGTTTCCAGAAGCAGCCATTTCAGTAGAACTACCGGAATTTAAAGACTTGGTTCTGTTTCACTTGGGACCATAAACTTTATGTAACTGGGAAATGGGAGACTCCTCCAGGAAGGCCACCACCAGCTCCAAAGTTGTGTTGTTTCAGTGATTACAGGGACTGACACGAGAGGGATATCTAAGGTCACGTCCCAGATTTCCAGAGTGACTTTATTGGCATCATTTGAGTGACTGCACATTTACATCAGTGCAGGCAGCTGAGATCAGAATCTGGACCTTTGCCTATGAAATACGGCAGGGAGTTGAGGAAAGTCTGTGTTAAATATAGAATAAGCTAAGAGCAAAGCTCTGTTTATGTCATCATAAAGCAGGGAATAAGCCACGGGTGGAATCTGAGCATTCCCAAGCAGCACATCTGTAAATTAATTACCACGGTCCACCAAAGGAGGCAAAGGGAATGATGTAAAGCTTGTGACTCACCAGACTTCTATTCATGTTTGAGTTTGCTGTTTTCAGTGCTGAGTGCATGGCGAAAGCACAGCATCCACCCGGGCAGCAGCATGCAGGGATGTCCTGCCTTTCCCTTCCCTTGTGAGGAAGGTATGCCGAGGACAGGGGCATGCAGAAATGAACCGAGGTGAAAGGAAATGCACAGTTACTGTTCTTGGAAATATGCAGAATATTGACTCTGTGTGTAGGCCAAAGCCTCTTCCTCTACTTGCAGCAATTCAGCTAAAAATAGCAGTTCACAAAGCTGTTCTTTAGGCAGACAAAGTTTCCTGGCCTCTGGCATGACTAGGAAGAGCACTGAATTGCACATCCCAAATTGCATCCTTCCTTGTTACTGACAGCTGTGAGTCACAGGTGAGCGAAACACATAGTTTCCAGCTAGGAAGAATTGCCTTTCTCCAGCTAGGAAGAATTACCTTTTCAAGAGTGACCTAAGGGTTAGAGAAACAGTTATAATGTTACCACAGGAGTGTTAGCACTTGAATCTATTTTTTTCTCTGAACTGTCTTCCCAAGACCTCGCTTACCATTATTATTCCTGTTTCTCTGTAACCTGGAGCGAAACTCCCTCTCAGGAAGAGTGCTGGCACAAGGAATGAGAGTTTGCACGTTCAGCCTTCACGCTGGAGCTCTGTCCAGTCTCCTGCACTGCAGGGCTGTCACCTTTCCGAGCCAGCTGGCACAAAGGGCCAGTCAGGGCAGAGAAAGGAAATGGAGCACCTGTTCTTTTGGGGATATCTTTGTGTGTCAAACATGTCTGGCTCCGGAAAAGAAAGGTTAGTGGCAGACTGACCCGAAATTACCAGCGAAGGGCACGTCTGAAGAGCCCCCACCCAGACTGCAGGTAACTGCAGATGAGCCTCCAGCTGCAGCCATCTTCTCTGCATACATTTAATTTTACGGGCTCAATACACACAGAGACTGCATAGCAAGGACTAAAAATATATCCCTTCCTAATGGTGTGCTAAATTCAATTTTAACTAGTGTACGCTTGAATTAATGTATTCACTGCACTCAAGTTTAAATACCTATGGATGTTCAGGATTTTTTTCCCTCAGGGAAAAAATACTTCCTCCAGCTTTCACAACTCTTCTGTTCCTTTCACTGAGCATCCTGAATGGGCTGTAGAAACCTTGGCTGTTTATACAATTCCTGAGCATCTACAAATATTTTCTTAAGTGGAATATTAATAGCACATTATCTTCTAGGGCCTCTTTGCTTGAAGTTCAGCTGAGTATTTTGCTGACATAAGCCTACTTTTGTTTTTGCAAAAGTGGAAAAATAAAAAAAGGGAAGCTTTGTCAGGCCCATAAAGAGAGAAGGTCAAGTTTATAGATGTCTGGCAGACATTGCCCTCGGATATTTCCATTTGCAGCTGGGTGGGGACTAACAGGGTTTGGTATGGTTAGCGGGGCACTGCAAAGCCACAGACTCTGTTCTCCTCCTGTCCTATAAGAGCTGCGCTCTATGGCATCTTCTTAAAAATACTAATTTTTTCCTACTTTTCTACTACTAGAAAAAAAAAGTGTGTTTGATCAGACACTCACCACGTTACTCTGATGTTTGCCTGGGTCCGTGGTGCTACTACAGCTTATATTAAAAGGGGATCATATTTTGTTTGCGTTAAAGGCAAAATGGCATCGCTAATCCGATTTGCACTTGACCATTTATGGATTTGAGTGTCTACATACATTCTTTTGGTCTTGTAAACTTGGGGAAAAGGCAGGAGTAAAAACTGGAATAGAAAATTCTTTTAAAGGGAATGTAACTTCAAGAAATTGTAGAATGGTTTGGGTTGGAAGGAACCTCTAATTCCAACCCGCCTGCCACGGGCAGGGACAGTATTATGAAAATGGCATGGTTTCCTAAGGTTAAGATTTCTGATTTTTTTTCTTTTAAGAGCTCGTGTTAACATGCTGTGATTTCAGAAGGTGTTCTACCTCAGAAGTTAAACTCCGCAGGTTTTACAGTGCTGTTGTTATTTTATTGTATCACTTTTCAGTGTGGACAAGTCCTTATGTAGCATGCTGAAATCCCTAAATCCACTTTTACTTCCACATTTTACTGCTGCAGCATTGAAAACTTCAGCACAACGTTCTGAATAGCTTTTTTTCAATGGAAATTTTAGAGTGGGACATTTTTGTACAACCTAATGTGAACCGAATCAGTTAGATTCGACCCAAATTAAAGTTCCCTCAAGACGGTACTACTTTATTTTTAATCTCAGAGGGATCCCAGAGGGATGCAGGAAGTCCCTTGGCAGGGACCGGCTGGAGCTTAGCACAGAGGTGCAGGGCTTGGTCCAAGTGCTTGTTTAAGAGTTAATGCTTTATAAAACTTGGTTTGACTAAAAGTTGTTCCTGCTGACTCACGTTAGACAGGTCAGACCTGCAGATTACTTCGGTTCAGTCTAATCGCGTGTAAATATCAATGTCTGCTTGACTCAGTGTCTTCCAGGACGTGGTGAAGTTGTATTTTGCAACTGCAGCACATTCGTACTTTAACCCAAATTCTTAAAAATGATTCTGTTCTGCAAAGATGCATTCCTGGCGTTTGCCACAGCCTCGCCAGAATTGGAGGGTTTGGGATTTGGGGCTGTTTTGTGGCTGGAAACAAATCCGGTACGTTCATACCTTCCAGATGTTTGTGGCCAAGTCAGAAACACTTAAAACAATCAATATTTCGAGGGGGCGGAACAGGGGGGGACGTGTAAGACCACCTCGCTGTGAGGGGGAGGCTGAGGCTGGCGGCCGAACGGGGTGGGGGGTTCTCCTCTGGGATGCGGGGGGCGGGCGAGGGAGGGGAGGAGGTACGGGCAGAGGGGAGGAGAGGGAAAGGAAGG